>LOJH01016330.1:0-22893 GCA_001685095.1 Ellobius talpinus
TGGAAGAGCAGGCAATGCTCTTAACCTCTGAGCCATCTCTCCAGCCCCTCTAAAATGTTTCTTAAAGTCCCCTTAAACATATGTATTTTGTAACTTTTGTGATGTGTGTGTGAGTGAACATGCACATGCCACAGCATCTATGGAGGTCAGAGGATAAGTTCGTGCAATGAACTCTCTCCTTCCACCTTTGCATGGGCTCTAGGGACCAAACTCAGGTCACAAGCCTTGCCTGGCAAGTACCTTACCTGTGAACAGTGTTTTAAGACTACAAATAAGTCATCTTACCACCTTAATATTGTTTTTTTAAGACTGTCTAAATGTACTGTGTTCTAATGCTTGTCATATAATTGGCCTTTATTTTGAACTTAATAGCAAAACCACAGCCTTTAAAGTGAGGTATTACCCAATCATCAGGCAAAAGTCAGTTTTAGTGTTTATTTTTCAAGTGGGCATTCTAAACATGTTCTCTGATAATACAACCCCAAATACTTTATCATCAATGCATTTGCATAGTCCATGAACAAATTTTTATGCTTGTTGTTTTTTATTTATAATATATATATTATATGTAACATAATATATATTATTGTTTTTATTGAGCTATATATTTTTCTTCGCTCCCCTCCCTTCCTCTCCCCTCCCCTTCTACTCTCTCCCATGGTCCCCATGCTCCTAGTTTACGCAGGAGATTTTGTCTTTTTCTACTTTTCACACTTTTCATTTTTCTTATGAACTTGGAATCTTTTGCTTTGTTGTTATTTATTCATTTCCTTTGTAACGCAGACTTCCTGCCTTTGAAATTGGCACCACAAAAGTAGAGGGTCCACTAACCAAAATGTTTTAACTTAAAAATATGACTATCTAGGCTTCGTATTCATGGTTTTCATGTCAGCCTGAGATAGGACCAAGATATCTCTACGTCTTCTCAAGTTCTGTATAAAACTGATTCTAGTGGGTAGACTGTATGCAGGGAACTTTGTTTTGCTGATACTAACTATAAACGCTAGATGGTGCTGTTGACTAGAGCTTCAACTTCACCTGAACTATACTTGTAGTGATGAGTTTGGAGCGAATTGCAATTATCCTTGTATATAATGAAGTGGGAAGTTTCTAGACTTATAAAGGAAAAGCCAGTAGCAAACAAACTTAATGAGAACTAGAAAAGAATGCTCAGTGAACTTAAAAATGGGAAATGTGTTCCCTCATTGAACATCATTTCCACAATTTGGTTCTTAAGTGTATATCTGATAAACCAGTTTGATAAGTAAATAATCCATCTTAGGTACTAGGTTTAATGTTAGTAAATGGCATGAAAAGTAAGGTCTTTTCTGAGCTTTTGTTTACTTTGAAACTTTTTTTTCAGTCTAGTTTCATAGTCTACAAGCAGTTCAGAAGAGGGAAGAAAGACTACATTGTCTTTCCTGTGTTGTGACTGTCTCCGAAGACTAGATTTTCATGGTGACAGTGTATTCTCCTATTTGGAAAAGAAGAAAGGACACTTTTTTACTTTGATGATATTTTCCTTAAAAAAAAAACAATTGTGAAAGTCGGGGAGGGGTTCTTCATTTCTTCTTGTTTCACTTTTGATAATATTTAATTGATCATTTTTAAATAGTTACTCTTTATTAAGCCGTGGTCACTACTATAACCTGCATATATCCCTTACCCCTTGTAAGACCCCTGCAGCATACTGCTTGTGTTATGTTGCTGTTTCAGTTAGGAAGTGGAAGAGATTTCTGGAGCGTGCTTGTGGTCTCATCCCCTGGGGGCAGAGACAGGAGAATCTGAAGCTCAAGGCCTTGGCTATGTAACACTTTGAAGGCCATCTTGAGCTACATGAGACTGTCTCAGACAGACAGATAGGAAAAGGAAACCAACTTAGGTTGTTACTTGTGTGTAGAGCACAAGTACTAGGAAGAAAAGGTCATGAATTTGAGTCTGGTTCCTTGTGTCCATGCTAAAGCCCCTAATGATAGTACTTTTGAGCGTCAGTTTCCTTGTTGCTGCTTCTCAGAAGTTATGGATTTAACCCAACTCAAACTAAGAAGCAGATGTGTATTCACTTGTCTCTAAGGAAGTGATATTTTACTCAGAAGCATTTTCTTTGAACCCAGACTGTGTGTATGTAAAACACCTAACTGGATTGCCCTAAGTTGTCATGGGGCTCTAGAACTTCCTGATAAGGGTATAGACCTACACTCAAAATATACATAGAGCAGAAGTGGAAGTGGAATCAGATTTTTCTAGAAAAGTATCAACAAGTTGGTAGCTTGGAAGGAGATCTTTAAGTGGGGTAAAGAGGAATTGAAATTCAGATTATCTAGAGAAAGATACATTGACACTGTTTACCCACCTTGAAAGTGCTTAAAACAAAGTCATGATGAAAGGATAAAGGTGTTGTAGGGGCATGTGGAATTCTACTGAACTATCCCAAAGATTCTTGCTGATTGATTTTTCAGTCAGACATTAGGCACTGCTGTAGGACTTTGTGGATGATAGTTATACTAATGACCTGATCTTAAACTGCAGCAAATCCATAGACCTCTCCCAAATACACATCATCTCTCTGTGTGTCTGTGTATATATATACATCCATATACATGCGTGTGTGTGTGTTTAGTACTGTTACATGAACAGCAGGTCAGTCAGAAAATGTCTTGAAAAGCGGAAGAGAAAGCTAGAGGGACTATAATCTTGAAAAGAATTTGAGTGAGCTGCTCTCTGTAAGAGTTTCGTGTGTAAGAAACTGTAAGTGAGGCCTTAGGAGTCAAGGAGAGCGCCTAGCTAATAGACGGCAGTGACACTGAGACTTTAGTTGCACAGTGACAGGAAACTCATCTGCCACCAATGTGACAGGGCCGGGAGGCAGACTGTTTTAGAGCCTCCGGTAAGTAAGGTGCTGCTGTGAAGGCTTTGATTGGACTTGTGATCATCTGACACAGCAAGATGATATTTAAATATGTGTCTTAAGGTCCTACAGTTGTGGTGACAGTGACTCATAGAGGCTGGAGCTCTCCCTGGTCCTGTCATCCCCCACAGCTGCTATTTTGCTTATTCCCTCCAGACTGTTAAGGGTACACCATGTGCCTGATTATAAACATCATACATATGCTTTGTATCCTTTGTTTTCTCGTGCTCCATCATCTTGTTATTTAGCTTTACTAATAATTACTCTCAAAATTAGCATCATGTGTCCTTTAGCAGACACAGCAATCTTAAGCATTTTAGACGTCTCTGTCACTTGTAAACCTCACTGTCATGCTACACTGGCTACTTGTGTGTGCATGACCTTACTCATGAAGATCCTGAAGTACATTCTGGAATGGATTGTCACTTAGACATAGGGTATGGTTTGGTTACTCTTTCACAAAGCTTAGATGGCTTACTGGCTTTAGTCTTACCAAAAATAAGGCACAGTCACTGAACTTTCTGCCACCATTAGTACTGCCAATAGAGAGAAATGATTGGTGAGAAGTTTTCAATTTAGTAGTTGTTCATTTCTGCAAAGATTTATGAACTACCACTGACTGTTTCAAAGAAGCAAAGGCTGAGCAAGGTGATTTCCTATTTGGAAGGAGTAGAATGTGGATGTTAGGATTTGGCCGTCCACCCGTCATAAGAGATTAAAGTTCATCTTTTTAAAACTTTTTAAAACCATCTTAAGTTTTCATTAGCCGGCAGTTCTGGTGCTAATACATTCTTGCCTTTTACATCTGTCATACTGTTTTTCTAACAGCCATTAAGCCCATAGTTATAGATGTGTTTTTCAGTTCTCACCTTGCATCCTATGTATATCTGGAAAATGGAAAACTTAATAGAAAAAAGATAGAAAAACAAAATGATAAGTGTACTTTGGGTAGAGACCAAGTGTGAACTTAAGTATTGTACACAAGAACACAGATTTAAGACTGAAATATGAATATGCATTTTCTCTAGGGCAATAGAACAGTTTCCACCTTTAGCTTACTCATGTATCAAGAAGCAGTGAGTCACAGCGGGTTCTAGAGCCTGTTGTATGAGCTGTCACCTCCAGTGTGTCACCTAACCTCTAGGCTTGTTTTCTGATGAGCCGTCAACAATATCTCACATAGAAATGGAGACAGTGGGCCTTAATATGTAAGAGGACTTGCTGTGCAAACAAGAGTTCAACCTCTAGCACCCACACAAGAGCCACCTATGGCTTTGCACGCCTGTGGCCCAGCTGTGGAGGTTAGCCAGCCTAGCGGAAACAATGAGCATCTGGGTCAGTGAGACCCTGTCTTAGATAGAAGGTGAGGAGCCATGGAGGAAGACTCCTAGTGTCCTCTTCTGGTTTCTGCATGTGCACACAACCATGGACACCCTCACCTGTGTGCACCATATGTTCATACAGAGAAAGTGGAGCTTTGGTACTAAAATACTGTTACTGAATGACTGATTGTGTAGTTAAACTGCTTTGTGCTCTATACAGAAAGTGTATTTTAAATAAGCACATACTTTGTTTTCTAGGGTCAAATCTAAATCGCTGTGGTTTCCGAGGCTCTTCATACCTGGGTATTCCATTCAACCCATCAAAGGTTAGTTCTCTATGGGTTTGAATGGGGGAAAGGGACATAGAGTTTAGTGAGAAAGCAGATGAAGATGTTTAGAAAGAACCAAGCTTCTAGCTTCAATATGTTAAATATAAACAAAAATGTCTTAAGTGAAGCCTCTAGCTCCCTTTCTAGAGGTGGGGTTTTTTTGTACATATATATGCAGAAATTTATGTTGTTACCGAAAATTATCTTTTGATGCGTGTGTAGAACTTATTAGTGAATTCCTGGAGAAACTGGAACCGTAGTACTCGGGTGCTTTCTGTGAAGCCAGTGACCTTCCCTGTGTTGCAGGACTTAAAGCTGGGCTGTTGTTTCTCAGGAGAGTGAGAGCTGTTCTCCAGGAAGTGACGGGACCCAGCTAATGACTTTTATAGATGGAAGCTGAGCTTCCCAAGCATTTTGGGCAGAGGCTTTTGAACCAGCCCTTGTCAGTTACAAAGAATGCTAATGAAGTGGAGAAGAACTTCTTCTTCAAAGAAGTAGTAGGCCCAGAGCAAGGACTGGGCGTTCTACTTGTGCCCAAAATTACCAAGGTTTTTTTTTTAATGTGGAAAGTGAAGAAATTTTTTTTCCCTTCCCTTTCTTTCACCATGATGTATGGTATAGAACTCAGGACCTCAAGTATACCAGGCTCTACCAACTGATCCATATCCCTATCCTTTTCACCTTTTTCCAAAAGCAGGTCTCACAAGCTAGGTGCCTGGAAGCTCATACCTGTGATCCCCAGCACCTGAGAACCTGAGATAGGAGGCCCTATAATGAGTTTGAGGCTAACCTGGATTCTGTACTCAGTTCTATGCCAGCCTGAGCTGCAAAGTAAAAAACGTGCCTAAGAAATGAAGAACAAACAAAAAGGCTTTTCCTCGATGGGTTCGTCTGCTTATAGGATGGTTGTCAGTCAGTATGGGATTACTTTTGAGAATTTCAAGGATCGTGTACAGTTGCACATGGGATGAAAAACTCCCAGCTATTCATACATTGATTCAAGATTTTGGAATAAGTAGCAGTGATTATAGCGATGACAAGATTTAATTGAGACTATTTCAGCTTTTTCTTCTCACTTATACTGTAGACAAGCTTCTCTGAATCAGGGTCAGGTAACAACAGCAAGATTTCTCCAATTGAGTGCCTTGGTAGCAGGGGTATGATAACAAAAGAATGTATTTCTTCTTTTTATACATATATTTTCCAATTTAAGCCAACCTTGAATAAAGGAAGGCTCTCTAGTTAGTCATAATGAGAAGAATTATCCATCTTCATGTAGGCAATGATATTTATTGTGTAGTACAAGTCCATGAGCAGATAGATGTAAGCTGTACTCATTGTTGTAAAACAGTGATTTAATTACATCTTTACAAGATAGATCTCCACCTCCAGGGCATTTATCATATTTTTAAAATTTATTTTGAGATGGAATCTTGCAGTATTGCCCAAGTTGACCCTAAAATCCTGGGCTTAAGCCTCCCAAGTAGCTGGCCCTGTCGGTGCGCACCATTGCACCTGACCTCTGCACAGTCTAGAAATAATCTCCCCTAATGAAATGCTTGTTGTTGGTTCACAAGTTTTTGTGAAACCTAGTTTCGGCCCTCTTTACCTGGCCTGTCCCCTCCGAGGAGCCAGGTCTCACTGTGGATGGCTTTTCTCTGAATCTCCGTGGTAGCAGGAGTTAGAGACTCAGATGTAATCACATAGGCCTACGAAAGCTGTCATAGTGCATGGAAGCAAGCATAGGGTCTATGAGACACACAGACCTGAGGAAACAGGAAGAGATTTTCCAGTACCATATATAAATAAAACAGCTTTATCAGTTTTTTTTTCTTTCAGAACCTATTGAATTACCTGTGCACCTTTGACATCCTAATATGTGTAGAATTTGACAGGCCATAGACACTCATGGATCCACCCAACTTACCCTTTCCACTTATTTTGCATCATAAATCCTATACATAAAATGTTAAATTATGTATTGCCTTAATGTCCCAGGATTTTCCTTTTCTGCTTCATTTTTATCTTCTTGTTCCTGTCTGTACCATCCCAGGCCTTTGCTGTGCGGGAAAGAGACCCTGTTTAAATCTCTGTAGTACCCTATCTCCTTCCTGACCACTTGACTGACCGACTCTGATTGTAGTTATGTGCTCAGATATCGCTTCATCTCTTAAAGGTCAAGGTTCACGTTTAATTCATGTTTGGGTTCCCTACCATTCCTTTAAAATAGCAGGTGTTTGGTTTAAATACTGAAAAATGAGACCTGCTGTGGGTATTCCAAGAAGCCCATTATAAATGTGAATGAAATAGAATCGTTAGAGAATTGGAGCTTGAGCCCTGAGGAGGCCTTCAAAGGTGTTAAGAGAAAAGCTGGTTTGGTGTTAGTGAGACTATATGAAAGAGTTGTATGTGAGGGTGGCTCCGTGGGAGGCTTCAGGGTTAAAAGGTATTGAGTGTCATTTGCTCTGTGAAGCAGCACAGGTCATTGTGCAAGAAAATTGTGGGATTAAATTGCTAACCCTTTCATCACACATAGAAACCTTTTTGGCTAGATTCCTTATATGAGGCTTAAATGTGGTTTATTTCTGGGATTGTATGACCTTGTTTCATATTATACAGTCGAAGTCTTTACATTTCCTTATTATATTCTGAATACTAATGTTTATTAGAGGTTGAAATAATTAAACTTGATGACAGTAGACAGATAAGGTTATATGGTGAATATTACTGTGGTATTTAATTTAGGTTTGTACCATATAACTTTTGTTCTTTTGGTTTCTTTTTTTCGGTTTTTTTTTAAAGTTCTGGGAATTAAACCCACAGCCTCAATACACACTTTATCACAGAGTGGTATTCCCAGCCCAAATTTTACTTCTTCTTATACATTTTTTGGTCTAAAATATTGAATGAGTTTCTAACTTTATAAGACATAATTTTTATAAATGGTAGTCTTCAACTAAGAAAGTTTCAAATATGTGGTTTATTCAAATGTCCTAGCTACTTTCATAAAGTGGGATGATCATAAGATGTTGAAAATTATGTAGCATGTAAGAAGACATATTAAGACGTGTAAAAACTGAGGCTTTATTCCTTAGATAGGTATCTGTACACATTGGTGTTAGGAAGTAACACCATGCCAAACCTCATTTGTGAAATAAAATTTAAAATTTCTGTTAACATATTAATATATTAATTAACACTAATTTTGAATTTAGAGCCCTGGAACAGCTCATCCTTATGACAGTGGACACATAGCAATGACCTACACTGGCCTTTCATGTTTAATTATTCTTGGAGATGACTTAAGCCGAGTAGATAAAGAAGCTTGTTTAGCAGGCTTGAGAGCACTTCAGCTTGAAGATGGGAGGTATGAACTGGATTTAATACTATAGTAGACTTTTAGAGGTAATATTCCTTTTTGTTTGTTTGTTTGTTTTTTGTTTTTTTTGTTTTTTCGAGGCAGGGTTTCTCTGTAGCTTTGGAGCCTGTCCTGGAACTAGCTCTTGTAGACCAGGCTGGCCTAGAACTCACAGAGATCCACCTGCCTGTGCCTCCTGAGTGCTGGGATTAAAAGCGTGTGCCACTGCTCAGCTTAGAGGATAATGTTCTCTTAATAGCACCATCCAGGACTAAAAATACAGCTCAAGGGTTAGTGCATAATTAGTGTGTGAAGGCCCTGGATTAGACCTCCAGTCACAATGGAAAAGAGCCGTATAACATTTGTATATATAGTTAAGTGCTTAATGCAAAAAGTTTCTCATTTTATATGAACAAAAATAAAGCTTACTTTCTGGTAGAACTCTTTTCTTTTTTAATTTACCTTCTGGATGAGACAAATATTTTGAAATAAGCTGAGTATCCTTGAAAGTAGTGATGGTAGAGAAAGGAATGCACTTTAAATATTATGTTCAAAGTGAGATGGCTTGATCTCCAGCTTATTGAGGGACATATTCAAGCGATAGAGAAGTTAATACTCACAGATACTTAATGGTTTAAGTTACAAACTGTTGTACATTGTTAATGTAATGAAGCAGTAGCCTTAATCTCCTATCAAAAGACTTTGCGATCATTCTGCTGCTGTGTTATGTCTCTGCCCTGTACACTGTGATTCTTACTTTCTTGTCTCTGTTGTCAGAAAACTGCTCCTGATGAAGAAAAAGTTACTGTAGACATAGTAAATGGACATTTGGGAATCCAGTGTTGTCCCAGATTACTTCCATAAAGAGGAAAGGAACACAGAATATTACCTCTTTGAAACTAAGTGTATAATGAATCACAAGATAATAGATCAATTAATAGTTATCTCTATGTACATTTAAGAGAAATTTCACATAATAAAACAGGGGTCTAGGAGTTTCTTACTACAAAATAATATGTGTGAGGTTTTACCTGCTTCTTTTTTCTGCTGCCCTTGTTGGGAGTAAACAGCATAGTCTGAATAGTAGTACCTGGCAGTGACATTATGGTGAACATAAATGATTTAGTGTCATTTTATACCTAAATATGTAGAATTTGATGGGAGTAAAGTCAACAAGAGGGGTTTCTGTGAGTAAGGACACAGGGCATATGTTCCTGCTTGAGGTAAATGGTCTTGATGCAGTTTCATGACCTTGTTTTCAGTTTTTGTGCTGTCCCTGAAGGCAGTGAGAATGACATGAGGTTTGTGTACTGCGCTTCCTGTATCTGCTACATGCTCAACAACTGGTCAGGCATGGATATGAAGAAAGCGATCAGCTACATTAGAAGGAGTATGGTGAGTTATATTCATACAACTGGACTGGTTCAGGTTATTGCTGGTATAATGTATGCCTCATTTCTTTATCAAGAATTAAAAATAACAGTCATAAGATTAGTTTTTTGGTGGATTGTTTCTCAGAACACCATATGGAAATAATCTCAACAAGCATATTGAATTCTTGACCATTAAAATTTGTGCTTACATGTGTTTTCTAATCTAATTTTAAAGACAATAGGTGGAAATTCTCCTCTCACATAATGTAATTTATTCTAGCAGTGGTAAGGAGAACTTACCTGCAGCCAGTATCGCTCTTTGCTCCTGTGTCTTCTGGATAAACCAGAGGCATCAGAGTTGCTCTCCAGGCTTATCACTTCCCAACCATGAGGGCTTGCAATTTACAGATGAGAGAGATTTCTTAAGCCTATTAAGGCTAATTAATTCAACCTCTAGCTGATCTGTTACAATCTCACAATGGAATGTCTGAGCTCTTAGAGGAGTGGAATTGATTTAAGTATACGTCATGCAACCATGCATTTCTTGAAGGAGCCCTGGTTCTTATTGAAGGACATTATTGAGAAACAAGGATATGGGTTCTTATTAGCATTAGATATCATTACTTCTGGGCCTTTCTCATCAAGCACAGGTAGGAAAGTTGTGTATGCATAGATACATAGACACTTTTACATACACATGCAAACATAGTTATATTAAGAACTATGAGTTTGTACAGATAAGCTCAACTTTCAGTTTACTATATAGGATCTATTTATTTTTCCCTCTTTGATAAGTTATTTATTCCATCTACAGTTAGATGTATTCATTTCTGTTTGAATTCCTCTTGTAGGTATTCATTCCATTTAGACACTCCATTCCTCCAAAAAGTTGTTAATCTTTATTTATTTGCATATAGTATTTACTTAATATGTGTAGCTTAACCTGTTTCTATGTCAGAACTAGTAAAGAAAAAATGGAGAGAAGTGTAACTTCTTATCCTCCTTTATCCACCACTCTTTTTTAACCTCCGAACCTACCATCTTGCTCTTATTAACTCTATAGATAACATTCTCATTATTTTCTCACTTATCTTTCCTGTATTTCTGTTTGATAAGAAGATCCATATGCCTTTTATTTCTCCTTATTAAAACGATAACCCACTTCTGGTACCCCAATCTGTATTAAGACAGGTAAGTATATCAGATGATAGTTTATTACATAGGCCATATTCTGGTTGGTCCAACACTGGGTGTCTCCTGATGGGGAGACCATGAATCTGGTAGTTGTTTGGTGCTTTAAGGCTTTGGAATCCCTGAGAAGTAGATTTTAATAACAGCGAAGTAATGCCTTAACAACAGGATAAACTTGCCAGTGAGAGTGAGTTGAGGGCAAGCAGGCAGAAAGCAAAAGTGTCTTTCTTTCATGTCTTTTTATGTGGGCTGCCACCAGAGGTGTGGACCAGATTTAGGGTTGGTCTTCTGACTTCAAATGATCCAGATTTAGGGTTGATCTTCTGACTTCAAATGATCCAGATTTCGGGTTTATCTTCTGACTTCAAATGATCCAGATTTAGGATGGGTTTTCTCACCTTGAATAATCCAATCAAGAAAACTCTTCACAGGTGTGCTGAGTTGTGTGCGTTTTATTTGTCGATTATAGTCAAATTGATAACCAAGATTAGCCATCACAAGTCCACCCCTTCTCAATTTAACACATAATCATATCTATTTATGAAAACCAAAACCAGATCATAATTATGTCTAACATGATATAACTATTCCATATAGATGGAAACATCATTTGTTTAACTAGGTCATAACTTGAATGAAATACCTGGGAAATCAGAGTTTTCCTCATCCTTTTTCTTACAGTTTTACATTACTTAAATGTGTGAATATAGCAGTCTCTTCTAAAATTCTTTATTTACAACCATTCTGTGTAGAGAGTATTTTTCCACTTACAAATAGTGCTGTCATTGATAACCTTCTGCATATCTTTTATATATCACATATATGCCTTTATGTAAATTGTTTGGTCAAAAACTAAGTGCATATGTAATTTCAGAAGCTATATTTTGTTTTCTATCCCCCAAGAGATGGACCAGATGGATCAGCCTGTGAGTAGTACTCTGGTTACTGCACAACTCACTGCCCTTAAAATGTACTCAGTAAGCCTGTTTCTTCTTTAGGAAAAAAGAAACAAACTTAAAAAGATAGCTGGGCGGTGGTGGTGCATGCCTTTAACCCCAACACTTGGGAGACAGGCAAGCAGATCTCAGTGAGTTCAAGGCTAGCCTGGTCTACACATCTAGTTCCAGGACAGTCAGGACTGTTATACAGAGAAACTCTGTGGAGGGGGGGAGGGGGAATGAGCCAAATTGTATTCTAACCCCCATAGGGGAGTGGCTTTTTCCACATAGCCTTGCCAGTAAAATGTTATACTTCTTTAAAAAATCTATCTTCTCCCCTCCCCTCTGCTTCTTTTCTTTGTCTTTATCTTGTCATATTCCACCTACCTACATCCAGCGTTAGAAACTAGATCTTTTTGCATGGTAGGTAAACATTTCCACCAATGAACTGTGTCACCAGCCCTGTTCTGCTTTTTGGCTTTCTCTATTTCAATTTTATTTGTGTTCTTTGCTTGTCTTTCTTTCATTACAACCACTTTCTCTCTGACATTTTTACTTCTTTTGATGGTGATCAGAGTACTGTAAGATCAAGCCCAGGGCCAGGTACATGCTAAGCAAACACTCTATCTACCACTGAAGCTCCGTCTCTCTTCTCCACTGTTACCTCCATATATCAGTTTTATATTCTTGGTTGTTTTCTGCCTTTATTTGATCTAGATTTATTTGTAATCTTGTGTGTGTCAGGGTGGGGAGCAGGTTATGAGCATAGAAGTGCAATGTAGAGGTCAAAGGAGTTGGATCCCCCTGGAGCTGGACTTACAGAAGGTTGAGCCTCCTCAGCGTGGGTGCTAGGGACTGAACTTGGGTCTTGTCTCCAAGAGCAGTCTATGCTCTTAACCACTGACCCATCTTTCCAGCCTCTGTTTCCCTCTTTGTGTTTTCATTTTAAAAATTGCTTTTTAGGAGTTGTATAATTTAGCCCCTTTTTGTTTTGTTTTGTTGGGGGTTTTGTTTGTATGTCTTTTTGAGACAGAGTACTCTATAACCCTGACTGTCCTGGAACTTACTGTTTATCCCGGGCTAACTTCAAACTCAAAGAGATCTGCCTGCCTCTGCCACCTCAGTTCTGAGGTTAAAGGGCTGCACCATCACAACTGGCTAATCTCTAGACACCTGGCTAATCTCTTTGTTACTTTTCTTTTTCTTCAACCCATTTAACACATTATTTCTTCCAACTCTTAGTCCATTTCTTTCTTGTGTGTGTGTGTGTGTGTGTGTGTGTGATGCATGTACTTGTTAGTTTTGTTGTGTGTATGTGTGGAAGCTGAGGTAGATATTGGATATTCTCTACCTTCGTCTTTTGATATAGTCTGTCACTGAACCTGAAGTTCATTGGTTAGGCTGGGCACTAGCCAAAGGATCCCCTGTCTTGGCATTACCTACTCCAGTGTTGGGGTTACAGGCATCTGCCACTAAGCCTGGCTTTTATTTAGGTTCAGGACCTAGCACACAGGTACTTTACAGACTGAACCATTTCCCCAGCTCTCTGTTTTTAATGTTGAAAATCCTTTTCGTATTCCTACTGTTTGTTTGAGGGTGTGCAGTTGAGTTTTGGGTGCTGGGTTAAATTTCCTAATTTCCCTGTCTCTTTGTGGCTGTTTTTTGTCGGTGCAGGCTGGTTTTCATATACTAAGAAGTAGTGTTTTCATTCCATTTACTGTGTTTTCATGTAACAGTAATTAGATAGATTTAGTTTAATAGAATTTTTTTTCTCTTAAAATTATATAGAACTCAATGTTGCCCATTTTTCTTTTTTATATATTTATTTTATGTGTGTGTGTATGTATACCATATGTGTGCAGGATCCCACAGAGGTCAGAAGAACCAGCAGATCCCGCAGAACTGGAGTTACAGATGGTTGTGAACCACTATATGGGTGCTAGGAACCGAACCTGGGTCTTCTCCAAGAGCAGTGAGTGCTGTGAATCACAGAGCTGTCTCTCCAGCCCCAGACTGTGCTTTTTCTCCTTGCAACAAAGCATGATTTCTTTGAGTGATTTGATGGTGGGGAAATGTGGTTCGTTCTGTGATTCTCCTGGCAGAAAGGAAATCTTCCCTTTGTTTCTCAGGCCTCTAAATTCTTGAGTTATTCTTTACTGCCAACTTGACTTGCACACTCTTTCTGACTGCTAGTATAGCCATCTTTATCCTAGCACTAACATCCCACAGAGATAATAAATAACCTTGCTAACTAAAGGGAGGCAGTAACTCCTTATTAACAAAGTTTGAAGAAGATGGCATAATTGGTCGTGATCATGATGCACAATATCTATATTTATATAAAGCTTGTGGACTAAGAGCTTGTATATTACACGGTTAGTATACTGCATTTACAAAGATTTGAATCTTTTATTATTATTTAAACTGGCAACTGGATTTCATATGTACTGAGGCTGAGCAAAGTCAAGAGTGCCTATATTTTTACTCTTAGAATGATCTTTCTCCTAGGCAGTGATTTTAGATCAGTCTTACACCAAGCAGTAGGTCCCCTCCTCCTTCTCCCTCATAATTCGTCACAAGTTACCATTGGTCTTTAGAAACGTTCGTCAGAGCTAGCTGGCTGAGATTTGGTGCTGTTTCTACTGGCAAGTAGTCCGAGTTTAGGAATATCTCTGCAAAGTTTGAGTTGTAGAAATTTTGTTGTTCTTATTGTTTTGATTTTGAAAGCTATATAAGGTACTTGAAACTTAGGTGGCTGTCATCCTCAGTAAGCTGAAAGTGACTCAGAATAGATTTATTTAATGACTGAAGTTGAGTAGGCATGAAGTCCTTGTGTTTTTATTCGCTGTTGGCTCACATGGAAGAGTGTGAGGGTTAGGATCGGGGATTATTATTGACAGAAGCAGAATGTGCAGTGGGGCCCTGCACACTTCTCATGTGTGCCTCTGTGAAAGCACTTGATGGTTCAGCCTGCTAAGCAAGAGAAGAATGGAGACTGCAAAATGCCCACTTATTGTAGAAGATATAAGAGAGACCAAAATAGTTAGCTTATTGGGAACTTAGTATCTACTATTATCATTATTATTTCTCCATTAAACTAAACGGTGTTTTTCTTTTTCAGTCTTATGACAATGGGCTGGCACAGGGAGCGGGACTTGAATCTCATGGTAAGACTTCTTTTGTTTTTTGTTTTTTCCGGTTTTTTTGAGACAGGGTTTCTCTGTAGCTTTGAAACTTGTCCTGGAACTAACTCTTGTAGATCATGCTGGCTTTGAACTCACAGAGATCCACCTGCCTCTGCCTCCCGAGTGCCGGGATTAAAGGTGTGTGCCACTATTTCCCAGCTCATAGTAAGACTTTTTAAATGATTGTGTAGTTTTCAAATAGCATGTGGTATCTTCAGCACAATGTCTCAGATTGTCTGAACCCTTGCTGTAGAATAGCTGCCTTTGACAAGTACCACAGTGTCAAAGACAAATGTACTTTCCTACATCTGTCTTTGACACTGTGGTACTTACCTGTTTAGAGCCTCTTAGATCTCTAATCTTAGGAGAGTATTCAAGACAGAGAGATTTCTAATAAACTGTTAAATGTTAGCTGCATGAGTAGATCTTGGTATTGCTTCTTAGGCTATTATTAGAAAACAGCAGGTTATTTTCTTTGGCATAACAACTGATTTACTAAACCAAAGAGATATATTGAACATGAAAATTTTTATTTACCTTCCATAATATAATTATCCTTAGTGATGATCACAAGACATTTTTCTGTTGGACCAGTCTGCTCTCTCATTTTCCCTCACTTTGGGCAGTGCTGGGATAGTGAGATGGTAGCCATTAAGTTTGTTAACACATCAAAAATATGTACCCTCTCAAATCAAAATCTCTATACAGAAGTAATCAAGTTTCCATTCCTCTGTTTGAAGAGGCCCAGGTGCTGGGGACTCCGGATGAACTTGAGGTTTTTCATCACTGGGTATACTGTGCTGTGCTGTGCTGTGCTCACTTGCTGCCTCCATCCCTCTGCTAGCATGATTGGAGCAGGGGTCTGCGCTGACACCACCATCTGTATGACCATGCCTTCTAGATCTCCCTAAGGGTTTCCCCCTTCGATAACACAGAAGTTTTGTCCTTCTGTATAGAAATTGTCTTGACTTTTCCTCTGACCCCCATTACAATATGACACCATAGTTCCGATATATGCCCAAGTTACACAGATAGGTGTAGGGTAGCTGGTGATAGAGATACCAGGAAGACTCACTTCCCGTGATGCATAAGAGCCAGTTCTGTGACACTTATTTGCAAAAAGAAAGCTCTGTTTCACAACTAGTCAGCAAGGAGGTCAGGAACTGTGACCTCTGCCTTCCCAGTCAGTGAGTACTGGACATTATAGGCAGGGGCCAGGCAGAGGCTGTTCATTGATGGATGATGGGAAGGGAAAGTTTCCCCAAACCTTTTTTTAGACATGCATGTCAGCATACCCCTTTATAGGTCAAATGCTTCTTTGAAGTAGAGGGTGTTCTGTGCTGAGCGTTTGTATTTGTAAGTTAGCATCAAAGACCAGTGACTGATAGCTGGCTTCTACACATTTCCATTCTTGAAAAGTGACTTTGAAACTATCTGTGCTGAATTTCAGAGACTTACATTGTGAAACAAGAAACAATTATTTGAGAAATTTCCATCCATTCGGTTGTAATTCTAGAAGGATAGGCTCTGGTGCTTGCTGCTGTAGCACTCTGAGTAGACACTTCACTGGCACAAAGAAATTGCAGTTATATTGCGTGGTATCCAAACATGACACTTAATATTTGTGTGTGTGCCTATATGGTATGTATGTGTACTTATGTGTAAGTATGGGCACATATGCATGCCACATATGTGGAGATCTGAAGACAGCCTCAGGTTAGGGTCCTTGTTCCACCTTATTTGAGACAAGGTCTCTTGTTTGCCATCGTGTATACCAGACAAACTAACCTTGATAGCTTGTTGGCCTTACAGTCTTGTGCTGATCACAGGGATCTGAACTCAGGTCCTCCATTTATACTGCATATGCTTTATGCATTAGGCCATCTTCCCAGTTCTGTTTCATTTTCTTGAGACGTGGTCTTCTTGCTGTTAAGCCCAGGCAGACCTCAGCCATGCATTATTCCTGCCTCAGCCACTGTAGTGCTGAGATTACAGGCATCACAACCACACTGAGCCTGCTAACAAGTCACAGTGAGGAGGAGATTCAGTCAGGATCAGTCAGTAAAGTACCTGCCATATCAGCATGGTGACAGGCGACCTGAGTTCAGATCTTCCAGTATAAGCTGGGTGTGGTGTCATGCACCTGTAACCCTGACACTGGAGGTACACTGACAGATCCCTGAAGCTCCTAGTTTCGTGATAAAACTTGTCTCATAGCATGGAGATTGATTGAGGAAGACCTCAGCTTCTGACATACATATGTGCATGCGCACACACACACACACACACACACACACACGCACGCACATGCACACACGCATGTGTGGGAATATGGAATAACTTACTATCAGATCTACTGAGTTTCCTGAGTAGCCAGCAGTACTGCATTTTGAATGTTTATTGTCTTGATTTTTTTGTTTTATTTTTTAATTATCCATTTAAACTAGTTGTCATCTACATGTCACCAATTTGTAATCTCAGATCTATGCAGTAAGGTTAAAGTTATTAAGTAATTTAGCTACTGTTCTGTGCTAGCTACCATTTGATAATTTGCATATAGTCTCATTTAATCAAGCTCTTTTGCAAGTGATAGGTTCAGTCAGAAAGGCCAAACAACTATGGGATTAAAAGGAAAAGGACCTGTTACAGAAACATGCCTTTTCCTACTTGTACTAGTTAATTATTGCTGTCCTAAAATACCTGGCAAAACAGCTATGGAAGGAGGGGTTTGTTTTGACTCAATGAAGGGCACAGTCATGGAGAAGTGGTGGTGGGAGACAGGTAGGAAGCAAGGAGCTGGATGCTACTGTCAATGGCGCTCTCGCTAGGGTCGTCTTCTCACCACAGCTACCATAATGTAGACACTTCCATCGTAAATCAAGGCCTATCAAATTGTTGACAGTCAGAATTCAGGCTGCACTACTCATGAATGAACATGGAGTAGCGTCTCAAAGGAGTAGAATGGAGAGCTGTGCTGGAGCAGCACCGCCTTAGCCTTCCAGCGCTCCTCACTCTGAGCTGCGGAGGTCACTGGAGCTCGCTCGTGCCTGCGACCTTTACTGGTTCTCTTTTTCCTTTTAGGGCCAGTGATCCTCTGTGCCTGCTTCTGCTTGCATCCCTTTTGTTTGAGTTTTACCTTTCCATTCATTGTTCCAGTGTCACTTGTTGGGTGAAACTTTGTCATTTGTCCCCACCTAGCCCTGAACTCTCTGACTTCTGTAATTCTGGCTTCATTCTGCTTTGATTTGTCACTGTTTGTTATTATCTTATTTCCTGAGCTCACCGCTAGTGCGTGTTGAATTGATTGTCCTCTATGGCACTGTGTTTCCCCTGCACGGAAGTTGAGTTTGAACTGTCTGTTTTGGCTTACTGGTATTCTGGCTTTTTCATGTGCCTTTATTCCTTACTCCCCAATCTACATTTGCAATATGTTGGGTTGGGGTTGGGGGTTTTCTTTGTTCTCCTTTTTCTAAGACTGTTGTGTTGGTCTGTATGTGTAATCAGAGAGACTGACCATGCAAGACCTTCTGGGCCTTGATCATCAAATGTGCTGCTCACTTCATCTCACTAACTTACCAGAAGACCACTTGGGGTATAGTTTTAATATGTTCTGCAAGGATTGAGCTGTCTAAGTTTACTATGGATAAAATTGGTTTTAGCTCTCAAAATTCATAATAGGAGGCTAAGATAAATTAGTTTGATTTGTGGTTCTTTTTAAATATCTCTACTTCTTAATCCAGAACAGAGATGTTAAATCCCATTGGCCTTAATTTCCTTTGAACACCGAATTCCCATGAACTTACTTCTCCTTTTCTGTTTTTGTGTGGTGCTTAAGTATACAATGTGCCTGTGTTTTA
The DNA here is from genome assembly GCA_001685095.1 of Ellobius talpinus. Taxonomy (NCBI): domain Eukaryota; kingdom Metazoa; phylum Chordata; class Mammalia; order Rodentia; family Cricetidae; genus Ellobius; species Ellobius talpinus. The sequence goes on from LOJH01016330.1 coordinate 18,462, forward strand.
GTTTCCTGCTTTACTTCTGACTACATGCTTATTAACACCTTAAGTAACACATTTCAGAGGACATCGGTTCTTCCTGATAACTACCAAACATGAATTCTAATAGAGTTCATAAATTTGACTAATAAAGCCATTCTGGGACAATGAGTTTAATCTGCACAGAACCTATGTTACTACTCCTGTCTTTAAATCTCTTGGGTAGGCTAGGCTATGGTAGCACACACCTTTAATCCCAACACTCGGGAGGCAGAGGCAGGTGAATCCGTGTGAGTTCGAGGCTGTCCTGGTCTACAAAAGCTAGTTCCAGGACATCTAGGGCTGTTACACAGGGAAACCCTGTCTCAAAACAAAAAACAAAAAAAATCTCTTGGGTAATACTATCTACCCCATGTGAATACCATCTTACTGTATTGGGTAGGGAGTGACAAGAAGAAAGTCTGTATAGAAGCTGTTTGCTTTTCACATGGTTTGGATTCTCAGCTGCCTCCCTGAATGCAGAACCTGTGGGCATAAAGGAACTTAAAAACAGACTTGGGAGTTAACTCTGATGTAAATTGTGTACTTTGATCCAAGCCCAAAGGTATAATGTTTCTTCCAGCTTTAAGGTATTTTAAATTGTATTCTGTTTTGTCAGTTGACATGGGAGACTTCATTGTTCAGTGTTTTGAGTTTGTTATTAAATTTTATTTCCCTGTCCTGTAGGTTATCAGGACCATTCTGCCTCCCCCAATATCTTATACTCCTTTCATAGGCCCGTAGAAATCTGAGCATAAGTTTACCATTTGTGTTTTGATTATCATCAGGAGGATCGACCTTTTGTGGCATTGCATCACTGTGCCTGATGGGTAAACTGGAAGAAGTTTTTTCAGAAAAAGAACTAAACAGGATAAAGAGGTGGTGTATAATGAGGCAGCAGAACGGATACCATGGAAGACCTAATAAGCCTGTTGACACCTGTTACTCCTTCTGGGTGGGAGCAACTCTAAAGGTAAGAGAAGCCCTTGATATTTATACCCGCTTAAAACTTGTGCGGGACTTGTTACATACCCATAAGGCCAGACACCTTCTTAATAAAATCACCTAGGGCATGTAGAATAGGGATTGATCTGGAAGTCATATCCAGAAGCAGGAAGTTAATTGAAAAAGATAATCGTAGAACATTCACTGGAAATACAGTTAAAATTTTTCTTTCTTTTTTATTGTTTGTTTTACCTAAAACCTCCAAAATTCATTGATTGGATTTGCTACCTAAAGTCACTGAACTGTTACCCACTTGTTTGTATCTTGAAATGCCTTCACCCTTAAGAACCACCCTTGTGCAGCTGTTCTGACTATAACAGGAGTTTGTGTTCATCTTGCTTGTAATGTCCTGTTTTTCCCCTCTTAAAAGTTGTGTGTGTGGTTGAAAGGAATGAAAAGAGACTGGTTTAAAATGAAGGCAATCACCTATCTGTTTACTTCTTACGCCGTTTTAAAAATACTTTTGTACTTTTATTAGTCACAAAAATTTCAGACATACTTTAAATAGAGTGGATAGTGTAATGCACTCCCATGCACACATCAGTAGTGGTCACCCCAAAGCAGCTGCCCTTCACCCACTTCATACCTACTCCTCCCAGCTCTGTGTTGACTTCAAGACAGTCATTTGTTTTGTTTCTGGAAATTCTTTAATTCTTTTCTAAATGAAATAAGAGAACAATACCCTAGTATCACAATCCCACATCTAAAAATGAGCCATAATTGCTTTCCACAGTAAGTATCACTTAGTGATGGTGGTGTTTCCTGTTGCGTCACACCCAGAAGCTCCCAATACCCAAACTCTCCTTTTGGACAGAGGGCTCTGAGTTGTCAAGCTGGTTGTTCTGTTACAAAGTTCTGTGAACTTTTCTTTCATTGTGGCAAACTATACGTAGTATGTTTAGCATTTTAATCATTTGTATATAATCCAGTAGTAATAATGATATCCATACAATTAGACCACTGCCGTTGTATACATGGCCTCCTGTCCTGTCAGGAGTCTCACTGTCCGCTCCCCCAGCCTCCTGCAGTCACTGTTCTGTGCGCTGGCTTCATATGTCATTTCTGCGTGTCTTATCACATTGTTAGAATAACCGACAAAAGCAACTTAAGGATGGAAAGGTTTGATTCGGCTTAGAGTTCTGGGGGTTAGGGAGGGTCTTGTCTGGCTGCAGGAGCAGGGAGTAGCTGATCACGTTTGTCCTCAGTCGGGAAACAGAGAGCAGTGCATGCTGATGCTGGTTAGCTTTCTCCTGTTTACACAGTCTAAGATCTTAGCTTGGGCAAATAGCGTGCCCACATTTGAGGGGGGTTCCCCAACTCAGTTAACCTAATCTTGATAGTCCCTCACAGACACAGACACGCCCAGAGATTTGCCACAAGTTGACATTGTAAGCTATCACACTCATCTAAGTACAATCATGCGGTATTTGTTCTTCCGTTTCTCCCTTATTTCCCTTAGCGTAATGTTAGGACCCATCCATTTATATATATTTTCTCTCCCCTCTCCCTTCTTCCCCCCACTCACTCACTGTGTGTGTGTGTGTGTGTGTGTGTGTGTGTGTGTGTGTGTGATTTTAGTAGGCATTTACTGAATCTGTAGGTATGCCTGGGTAGAAGTCATATCTTGACAATATTAAGCCATCTTGCTAATGAGCTAGGTAAGAAAATAATAGATACCATAGTTGGCTAATTTAAGTGCTCAAGTCCCCAGAGATTTGCTCTGAGAGTCTAAGCTAGAGAAAAGCCTATCTGAATAATCAGTAGCTGAAATGTGAGCCACAGATCAATAAGAAGTTTTTTGCCTGTTAATTTTTGTCATTTTGTTTTTAGCTTCTGAAAATTTTCCAGTATACTAACTTTGAAAAGAACAGGAATTACATCTTATCAACTCAAGATCGCCTGGTGGGAGGATTTGCCAAATGGCCAGACAGTCACCCAGGTAATTGCATTTGGCATGAATGTAAAGCAGTACGTGTTTTACTTTTGAGTACACCTGGTAACTGTATGTTTTTGGAAATTGTATATGACAGAAAATATTGCCACAGTTGTAACATTACAGTAAATAGTACATTTTGTAAAAGATTATGTCTAAAGGCTGGTGAAATGGTTCAGTGGATAAATATACCTGCTGCCCGACCGGGTGACCTGGGTTCAATCCCCAGAGCCAACGTGGTAGAAAAGGAGAACCAACCCATACACTGTCTTTTGACCTCTGCGTGTGTACCTATAAACCTATTGATGTCCACACTATTTAAGACAGACTTAAGGTATGGGTAGTATAAAGGAAGGGCAAATTGTCAAGGTAATAGTATAATATGCATCCCCCAACACTCCTAATACTAACAAATGTTTTATTTCATGTGTGAAAGTAAGAGGCCCTACCTGAAGCAAGGAGTTACTTGGCTCATCTAAAAAAAAAATTAGCTGTGACATCAGGATTATTAGCTGTGACTTTGGCTGATGGCATTCTAATATGCTTTTCTTTTGCTGTGATAAAACTTTGATCAAAAGCAGCTTGAATCTGTAGATTGCTGTTGGTAAGATTGCATTATATTGATCCTGCCTATCAAGAACATGGGAGGTCTTTCCATTTTCTGATATCTTCTTCAATTTCTTTCTTCAGAGACTTAAAAGTTCTTGTCATACAGGTCATTCACTTTTTTGGTTAGTGATGTTTTATGTTATTTGTGGCTATTGTAAAGGGTGATATTGCTCTGATTTCTTTCTTGGCCCTTTTATCATTTGTATGTAGGAGGGCTACTGATTTTTTTGAGTTGATATTGTATCCTGGCCACATTATTTAAGGTGTTTATCAGCTGTAGGTGTTCCCTGGTAGAGTTTTGGGGGTCACTTATATATACTATTGTATCATCTGCAAACAGTGAAAGTTTGACTTCTTTCTTTCCAATTTGTATCCCCTTGATCTCTTTTTTTTGTCTTATTGCTCTAGCTAGAACTTCAAGTACTATGTTGAATAGATATGAAGAGAGTGGACCGTCTTGTCTTGTTCTTGATTTTAGTGGAATCACTTTGAATTTCTCTTCATTTAATTTGATGTTGGCTTGCTGTGTATTGTTTTTATTATGTTTAGATATGTGCTGTGGGACAATGGTCTGTACCCTGTCACTTGTATTTTAAATAAATGCTGATTGGCCAGTAGCCAGGCAGGTAGTATAGGCAGAGCGACCAGGCAGGAAGTGGAGACAGGGCAACAAGAATTCTGGGAAGAGGGAAGTTTCAGTCTGCAGTTGTCCCCAGACACAGAGGAAGCCAGGCACCGAGCAAGCAAGATGTGACTGCCTCGCCAAAAAACAGTACCAAGCCACGTGGCTAACACAGACAAGAATTATGGGTTATAATTAGTTAATAAGAAGCCTGAACTAATAGGCCAATCAGTTTATAATTAATGTAGACC
>LOJH01016331.1:0-22893 GCA_001685095.1 Ellobius talpinus
CCTTACCCCCACCCTACCCCCACCCCCAAGCTCCTAATTTTTGCCTGGCAATTTGCTTTTGTTTTTTGAGTTAGGTTTTCTTTATGTCGCTTTGGAACCTGTCCAGGAACTTGCTCTATAGACTAAGCTGGCCTTGAACTCAGAGATCTTTCTGCCTCTGCCTCCTAAATGTTGGGTTAAAAGTGTCCATCATCACTATACTGCTTAATTTAATACTTTCTAAGTTGAACCTGTATCTTTTCCATTTTATTATGACAAGATCTGAATTTAATTAGATAAATAGGGATCCAAGACTCTGGCTGGTAGAATTATTTAAAATAAATTACATAATTAAGAATTGTAATATATTTGTTACTAATGTGTATATGCACTTATGTATATTTGTATGTATATATATGTATATTATATATATATATATCATGTCATTAAAATGTAAATAAAAGAAAAAAGAAAAATTAAAAATGAAGACCAGAATGATCATTTGTTGAATTTCTAAAAATTTATGGTAATAAAAGGAGATAATAAGAGAATGGATATCTAATACTAAATGCCTTTGAGAAGCCATAGTACTATAGAATAAGTACATAGAAACATAGTACTATAGAAGCATCCTAAAATACATAAATATATGAAAGGAATCTAGATAGAGTAACTGGAAAAGACAATGCCACACTAGCCATTTTATGCCACCAATTAAACTTCCTATGATAGGATTTGGCTACATCTTGTTGAGTCATTAGACAAAGCATCCTACAGACACAACTAAAAATCACAGGCTATTGCCAAAACTGTTGGTTACCCTCTACAGTCTGATGGCAAGGGCTTATTGCTGAAGATGGCATGTAGTTCTATCACCAAACATGGAGAATTTGAACTGATGCTCAACTAAAAGCTTTTCTTGCTGACTAGCACTAATGGTGCTGGAAGTTATTTTTCATGCTACCAGAGGATGAAAGTAATCATCAATATTACACAGGTAAAAATCTTGCAAAATTACAACAGCAAAGTACCTGTAAGAAGATATAGTGTGGCAATTGTGCTCAAATTTTATGGGAACAATCAGCATTTTTTCTTGGCTTTAAGGCCCATTCCATGGTATGGAACCCACATGTGCCATTGATAAAATAGCCAAGATCCTGAGACCAGTTAGGTCATGTTTCTTAGGGGAGAATCTGCTGCAATTAATCTGCTAATGCAACAGGACAATAAAATGCATCCTAATGACATACTGCTATATCAATAGATTAGTGTATTGTTCAGAACTCATCAAGGAAACTTTTCCATTCAGTAAATTGTATCTAACACAGGTACTCTTAATTTTACAATGTACAGAGAGACTTTGATCACTCTGTCCTTAGTGAAATATCTTCATAACACCATTGCCCTCGAACCCAGGGATCTATTCCAAAGAGGCTGAAAGACTCTAAGAGCCACAGGGTGTTGATGACTCATGGGAAGTAAGCTTCCAGCTATAGGATGAGCATTACACACTTGAATCCAAAGAGATTGTGATAACATTCTCAAGGCCTGCGTAGATTCAAACCTGACAAAATCCCAGCTATGAGAAGGGAAATTAGACACAAATTGCCAACCTTAATCGAAGAAGCTATTTAAAATTGATACCTTCTGGGAAAAGGAAAATTGATTTTGTCCAATTATATCAACCAATCTCCAGGGCAGGCTTAATATGCAGCAGTAGCTGGCAAATACAAAACAGACTCCATGTTTTGAATCCTTTATTTGTTTCTTTTTTATTTTTTTTAATCTTACTGGTTTCACTTATTGGTTGCTATTTTGAGGACCTCTTATAGAGAGAGGGATAAAGAAATGAAAAGAGAGAACAGAAGTGGGTTGCATAAGGAGGTTGGGAGGATATGGAAAGAGCTGGGGTGGAGAAAGATAATGGTAAACTATATTATATGAAAAAATCAAATATAAACAAAACAAATTATGACAAAACACCAGTAACAACACTTCTGACTTCTTTAAATCATGATTTTTGATCTTTTAAAGGGCCTAGATTTTAATAATACCTTGTCAAATGATATGTAATATGTCTTTATTTGTTTTATAAAGTTTACAGTTTACCTTGTTTCTTCTTAGTACTATTATTCTGATAATTTATTACTTCTTGAGGTTCCCTGTGTAACTCCTATGTAGGAAAAAAGCAATAAACAAAGATTCGGTTCTCATTCAACACGAAACTGTGGGCCCGTGTAGGGTCATCAATGAATTTATTCCATTGCTTCATCCTGGAGCTTTCAGCTGTCATAATATTAGTTACTTTCTGCACATCAAAATTCTTTCCCACACAGTCCCTTTCTATACTTCATGGAAATCTTTATTCTTACAACTACAAGAACAGCCTCTGCCCATAAATGTTCCTCAGTTTTCTTAGTCACTCAGTCACAATCTTGTCCTTAGTGTTACCAGTTTAGTGTCAGTAAGGGGCTGTACAATTCTAGATCTCAAGTATCAACCACTGAATACTGCTCTTATTTATGTTAAGTGATCCATTCAGAAAATTCCTAATGGTTCACTGTATTTTATATAATTGTATTTTATTCTTAACTTTTTCCTCTAGTTGTTACTTGTCGGAGTGAATCAACTGAAACATACAAAACTTCTCAGAAAATTTTATTCACATTAAAACCATGATGATACCTTGTGCTCTGTTTCTGACAACAATGGTCCAGATTCATGATTGATGATTTTTTTCATCAGTATAATGTTCCCATCCATGTTTATTTGGCCAAGTGGCAATTTTTAGACTTTTGTACTTTGGTATGTATGGTATATTTCTTTTAAATTTGCATTACTGAATAAAAATGTCATTTATGTGCTGGTTTAATAAAGTGCTGATTGGCCAGTAGCCAGGCAGGAAGCATAGGCAGGGCAACCAGAACAGGAGAATTCTGGGAAGAGGAAAGGCTCAGTCTGTAGTTGTCACCCAGACCAAGGGGAAGCAAGATGAAAAATGTCTCCCTGATAAAAGGTACCAATCCATGTAACTAACATAGAGAAGAATTATGGGTTAATGTAAGATGTAAGAATTAGTTAATAAGAAAGCCTGAGCTAATAAGCCAACCAGTTTATGATTAATGTAAGCCTCTGAGTGTTTCTTTGGAACTGAATGGCTGCAGGACTTGGCAGGACAGAAACCTTTGTCAACATTTCTGCTTCAGAGTATTTTCTCTAGTGTGTTTTCCCCCCTTAGGAATATGTATTTGCTTTCAGATTTGTTAAGCCACACTACATATCAAACCCAGTCTTGGGGGTTATCATGACTTTCTGTGTTATGAATAAAGAGTAATTGCTACATTCTTGCATTCAAACTAAACATTGAAGAATGTACGTGCAGAAGTAGAAATAAATTTCCAAACAACAAGATATATAACATTTGCTTAAATTTTACTTCTGGCTAAATATAACTCAAAGAAGCAATACAAAATTTGTACTTCATCTTTTCAGGGAAGGGAATCAAAGCCAGGTCCTTATGCATACCAGGCAGGCTCTTTAACATTGAGCTTCATCTCTACTTCACATTCAGGAGAAGAAATTTTTAGAAATGATAAGAATAATACTTCAGTCACAGTTTCTTGGCCAAGGTAACTTCTATTCTATGGTGGTCAATGGTCACATTATGTTTAAAGAAGAATGTTTTATTGTAATATTCAACGCCTTTCTGAAGATACTTCATTGTTGCACCTATTCCCCATTGTTATTCATTGGGCATTGGAATGATTGATAAGCACATAATTCTTTTCTTAACATTTTCCCAACATGCTACAAATAACATCCTTATTGTCATTAGCTTAACCAGTTTTCAGTCTTCTGTAGCAACCTCTGCCCATTATAAAAAGTTTTCTCTTGTAATCAAGACTGATAGCCCCTATAATCTATGGGCATCAATATAAATATTTAGAAGGTAGTTTGACAGGCACATTCCTGAATAGAGCCTATGAGCTCCCTAGCAATGGATTTTTGCTCTGACTTACAGTGCCAGATATCAGTTCACTTCCATAAAACAGAGCTTAATGCAATTAGAAAGCAGTTGGTTGCACCACTGAAATTGTAGCATTACTGTTTCCATGAATACATCTTATCTGTTTTTAATTCTGTAACATCTGAGTGTATTTGTGAAAATACTTCTCCCAAATTTGCATGACACCTTCTTATATTACAAAACATAGCCAGGAGTGAAGAGACTTCCATTAATTTTGAACTTCTCTCCCCCTGCAACCATGCCCTGAAGAAGATAATGTCTTCATCAATATGGTCTTCCTATATAAGGCTGATACACAATTAACAGGAGATATAACAGCCTGCAAATCTGTATATATTTGGGGGTCTGCACTGTACCTCTGGAATTCCATGTTCAACAATTTATAGTGAGACAATTCATTCATAACTTTAGGATTATATTAAACATCTTCCTGACTTTAGGGCATGCATTTTCCAGCATTGCAGGATCTAGCTTTCAAACTCTCCAATGTTGGTTTTATTATCCTTTCAGGTACTTTAACAAATCTTTAAACTAATCAGGGATTAGCGCTACATTATGAAAATCTTTCAAAGAGTGTGAACAGGATCAGTGAGGGCCTATAATCTCACATTCTAAATAAGTACCAATATAGTATTATAGAAAGGATACATTACTTTATTTAACTCCATCTATAACTTATTGTAATTCCTCATTAGTCATTTTTCCCTGTTATGGGGTACCGCCATGGAGCCTCTGGTCATCTCATTACCCAAGATTAGTTGAGTGTTTATTGGATAAGGATGCTTAACATAGCCTGTAACCTAAGTGAACAAACCTACACTTTGACCTGTTGTCATTTATGGTAGTCACTAGAATTATCTTTGAGAATATAATAGGCACTAGACCATCTCTATTGCTATTGCCTGTCCATGTGTAATATCTGGTTACCTTAAGGATTCTGGCTGGGAAAAGTATTTCTGCCTCCAATATACATTTTTGTTGCTCTTTCTGTTGTTGTTTGACTGGTTAACTTTTTGTTTGGTTGGTTCTTGTTTTTTTTTTTAATTTTGTTTTTGAAAGCAATTTACACAGTACACCCTCTCAAGGGACATAATTGCCTACACTTAGGATGAAGGCAATCCTTTTTTCTTGGAACTCTCTACCTTTGCATCCACCCACTTGATGTACATAGTTCCCTTTCTTTTTGATTTACAATGTGTAAAGATGTATTCCTTTCTAAAAGTCACCAAAAAAGCCCAAGAATTATGCACATCAATAGGGTACTAAAATATCTGTACTCATTATATGGTCTCTGGTGCTTACAATGGACTACTTTTGCAAGTAACCTTGGCCATTCATTCATGGAGCAGTTGTAATGGATTCCGACTCTAAAAGGTCACTTTCTTCCACAGCAGTGCATGTAGCAAGGATCACAGGCACCTCCTCCAGTGTTAAGAAAAGTGCCTTTTAGACTCTATTGCCTTCCAGAATCTCCCTAGGAACTCCACTACACCACAGATCTCACCACATTTGTCTTTCAGTAGTTAAAACAAGCCCATCTGGATGTTTTTCCCTTCTCGCATGCCCCATCAATTGCTTTCATACTTTATCAACCTAGTTAACATGCTATATTAAGTCAATTCTATCCACCAAAGCTCCTCCTTCCTTCTTATGATCAAACCCTCCCACAGCTGCCCTTGTCTGCATTAAATCCCTGTAGCAGTCATGAGTTTCTTGCTGGGTTATCTTTTTTTCTTCACTCTCCAGATCCTGGTACTCACTTAAAAATCCAGAAGTAATGCTCCCATCTCTAACCCCAGTGCTGAGGGATGGGAAAAGGCATAAGTACTACAGCTGAATTTTCTGAGACTTGTGACCCCACCTGCCTAACTGAAATGCCAAACTTCAAATTCTAGATTCAGTGAGTTTTCACCTCAATGCAATAAAGCTGAGAAATAGAGCAAGAGACACTCAAAATCTCCTTTTGGTTTCCACAACATATGTGCTAATATATGTACTGACCCCTAACAAGTATACATGCATATGCATACTCAGATGTATACACACACAATACACAAGTGCACATGTCATGGACCTCATGGTGAAGCCTTAGTCCTGGACAAAATTCCAGCACTTTAACATTGTGGATTACCGTTCTCCAACATCTTTTTGCTTTCATTTTTAATGATTCTTACTATGAGGTATGGAAGTTCCCTCATGCCTTTTCCCTTGAAATATTTTGTGTGAGCTTCAGTGGAGGATGTAGATATATACAATAAAAGAATCTTTAAAAAAATAATTCTTTGGGGAAACAATTTTCCTGCCACCACAGAACAATATAGCATAATAACTCTACATACTCCCACATAAATTAACGCCAAGCTGCCAGAAAATTTGGATAAGTAATATATGGCTTGATAAATAGGGCATATTTGATAAATATTTGATTACTTTTGAAAATAAGGTATATTTTATAATCAAGATTTATAAATCCCTAAGGTCTACTCAGGTTCAAACTAATATTTGTCTGGCTTCGTCTTTGTTTACTTTCAGCTTTAGCTATTAGATAAACTAAGTCACGCAAAAAACCATATCCTATAATGGTGTGTCTGGTCACCCAAGAAAGTCTTTTTTTAAGGTCAGGCATTTAGACAAAACACCCATTTCCTCAGGGTCTTGAAGAAAGTTCCGGCTTGCTAAAAAGGGCATCATTCCCTTTGTCTCTGGCAAGAGGAATGTGTGCCCCTTCCATTAACATATCACTGTGTTGTTTGCTTGTCAGAGTCAATGCTGTCTCCCTAAAAGCTTATTCACAAGTCACACCCCAGCTCACAAAACCCTTTTCTCTTACCCCACTTAATCCTTTATGCAATTATGCACTCTAAAAGTTGCAGTCAATTTTCAGTAGTCAGCCATCCTGATTCACCCTCAGATCATATTAGCCACCTCCCCGCATGCTAGACTCCAAGCGTTTTGTTTGGGACCTTTATCCCACTGGAGCAGATTCTGACACACACATCTGTCACACACATGCATATGTGGGTGAAAATATTTTGCAGGGTATTTTAGAATACTATGACTGTTAACGACTATGAAACATTTAGAATATTTCACCACAATTTGCATACTACTCAACATTAAGTTGAATATGTAATGTTTGAGTTTGTTATTTTCTTACTAATAATTCCTTCATTTGCATATTTTAAATACATGTGTCTAGACTTTATATTATTTAAATTTACCCTAAAGATTGATTAGATTAATATAAACTCTGAAAATTACATATGTGTATATTTCCTTTATCATTTTTCTCTGTTTTTGTGGTAACATTTTTGTAATATTATGACATATTATTTCAGCTTAATTTTTTTGCTCTTGTTTTTGTGAATTTTTTTCATAAAGATGATAATATTTGTGGTTGAGTTTGTCTACATGACATTTTGTACTATATATGTTAGTTTTGGAGAAACAAATAGCAAAAGGCGTAGAGCACGCATTTCAGAGTAATATTATGAAGTGACCCCCACACTGTTTTGATGCTGCATTTGATAGGTTGGAGCTTTTGGCACAGTCCTTGGCTGTATTAGTACCCCTATTACAGTTAACCCCAGGACTTTTTTAACTAATATCTCACATTCTTCAGCTCATGGAATAAAAAATATTCCATGTTTTTAGTTTCTCATATATTTTATTATATGAAGGTTCAAATCCATTTATATAATTCCTGAGTGGCCAATTCTCACTTCCACACAAACATGGCATCTAGGATATGTATGAACTTTAGAATATGACATAAATATAATTTTTTTTCAGATGATAATTTTTAATCTAATGCATTGAAATTTCATTAGTTAAATTGCCAATAAATATATAATTGATAATGAGATATTTAGATTTTTTGGAATATTATTGTGAAATTCAGAGTGTGATTAAGCACAAATGAAACAGAGTGGTTATGTATCTGGCCACCCCAAGGGAATGCACCATAGAACCCAAGCAGATAGTTGAGCCAGCAATGCAGTGATCATATTAAAAAGAAACATTCAAGCTTGAATCAAGCATGAATAGTAAACTCGATTTTGCTAGATTCTAGTGTTATGCAAAGATCTCAGGGTACCCCAGAAACCACCATGGAGTTCATACTTGTATGTAAATTCAAAGTGCCTTTACTCATGCTTAAGCTTAAACTCCCAGTCTGTCTGATGCAGCAGTTGAGAGCAGAGAAACTCAAGCACAGGCAAGGTATGATTTTTATCATAGTAGAGATTGGGAGTGAGAGTATTTTAATGGTTCAAAACCCTGATTAATTTACATTTGGCTTGGGGTATCTTATCTTGGCAAAAGTGGAATAAGTGTGTGCTGGGCTCAGGTATATTTGGTGACCTTATCTAATCTTATCTAATGGATGGTAAGTCAGGTACTTTCCTTTAGATGTTGGTCATCCCTGGGTGTTTTCAGCTTATGGCTTTTCCTGGAACCCAGTGCTGCCTGCCTACTAAGGTGAAACTCAGGCCCACTTTTCAAGTCTGTCATGGCTGCTGTGCGATATGTGTTCCTTGTGTGGCCAGGCTGTGCTGGGCCCCACATGACCTGGGCTCCATATGTGTGGTCCCACATTTAGAAATGTTGCTTAATGGAATCATGTCAATTTTATAGGAAAAAAAAGAAAAATTGAAGACCTGTAACTTCAAACAATTCTTTAAACTATAATCACTTAACTGGAAATTTGTGTCAGCAACCTCAACACACACAGTGATAGATCTGCAGGATCTCAGAGACATTGAGATTAATAACCAGTACCTTTTTATAGCATAATTTTCAGTAAAGATATACAAGGATGAAAGTTGAAATAGAAATAGAATAATCTTTTAGGCACACCACTACTCACATAAGGCCAATTTTCAATAGAGTTGAAATTGATAGAAAAAATCCACAAGACAGACGTTTTTCAAGTATTTCCAAAATTCAGACAAACTAAAACAATGTTGCAAACACAAAAACCCAGCAATCCAGATATTATATCAGTTCACAATCACTTAATTCCCATACAGCACTGGAGACAAGGGACTGATGTACACTGCTGTAAAAATAGAATAAATCTCATGCAAACATTATGACACCTATATTGAACTCATTAAATACTGAAATGTTTTTTCATCAACTTAGTTGCATCACCTGAATTTACTGATATTTTGATTACCTTCTGAAGCCCTGAAGCCCAGCACTCAATGCCCCATCCATTCCTCAGGAAGGAGCCTGGTAGGAGTGTACCCCTGACACCAGCTCTGTTCTTACTGCCGAAAGTAGTTTTAATTAAGTCTTTATTGTTCTATTTACCAATAGTCACATGTTGGGGTGAAAACCTGCTAGCTCAAAGAGGCAACAAAGCAACCAGCTGACCTTCTGTTTTGGTTAAAGACTCATCAAGAGAGTATCTCACCATTCATTCCAAACCAAAAAGACCGCAAAACTCCAAGTCCTTCCCTACCTCTTCCTTTGCATTCCTCTATCCATTGTCCTGGCTACTATGTACTCTCTATGGCTAATTCTTGTCAGATAGTTGTTAGCTCCACCCTACCCCCATCCAAGATTGATTTCATTAATACAGACTTAAGGTTTCACAGTGTAATGAAATATCTCACAATACTGAAGTCACATATGATGAGGGAGATTGATATTATCACAACATACATTCATTTGTAAAAGGTCTCCACTGTATTATCTTGAAGCTTTATTTTTATTTTAGAGAAAATAATTATAATCAGCACTGCTAAACTAGCTTTGCATAGTATGACTAAGCTCTGTCTGAATTTCAGATTCTTTCTAGGTCAAGATGTTAACATATAATATTGATTTACCACATAGCATTTTAGTAAGAAATTAAAAATGTTGTTAGTATTTCAAAAAGATCACTTTAATGCTCTCACACATGCATTTAGACACACATATGCTCTTTCACACACATATATATTCTCACAATCACTCTTTTACACACACTCACATGCTCCCATAATACATACTCATATACACAGTCTTTCAATCCTCTTTTTCAAACACACATACATACACACTCAAACACACATCCTTACACACACATACACACACACTCTTATGCACACACATACTCACATTCACATATACACACAAATTTGAAAGAATAACAAAAGACAAAAACCAGGCATTTTAGCTGTATATAATTCATTATGTTTCCATTTCTGTTCCTTTTGTAGATGAGTTTAATTTATCCCTACATCTTACTTATGGGGACTGGGAAAATAATTTGGGCAATTCCATGTTACTACAGGATGATTTCTACTGTGGTCAATGACTTCATCGGCTTTTAGAATTGATTTTTGCATAGCTGATTGGGTAGTTATACAGTTAATGTATTTTTTCTGAGTAAAGACACAGAAGTCAGAATCATACTCCATCAAAATGTTACTTTTTATTGGGGAGAAAATGGTTTCCATCTTGTGATATTCTAAGCCTCTTCCTCTCTCTTAAATGTTCAAAAATGAAAGATGTCCTATGTATGTTCTTCCACCTTCAAATCATATTACTATTGTCATGGTCCAATGCTAAATGATAGTTTCTTTCTCATATGTCAGAGCTAGATTATTTCTTATTATTCCACATTTCTGCAGAATTTTTCATTTAGAAACACCACCACTTACTTTCTCCCTGCTCTTTGTAAATTTATTCTCTGCACAGAAAATTGTTAAATGTATCATTTAAACAAGAAACTAAACAAATGAATTGAGATTTATCAATTGATGCAAGTAAATTTATAAAAAGTATATGATACCTCATTAAACAAAGGTGTATAATCTAATAAGCATCCATTCTTGACAAGCTGGAACTTCTTTCTAGGCTAGTGTGATTTCAGCTGTTATTCCTTAAGACATTGCTGATTTCTGATTTCTTACCCACAGATCCAGCTGACAGATTTTTCAGTTTGTCTTCTGCAGTGGGAAGCTGAGTGTTCTTCTAAACCTTCATTAGCTATTATACATAAGTGCTAAACTGCTCATCAGGCAGATAGATCATTCTACAAAGCACAGCACTTATTTCCCTGCCTCATGCACAGCGGCTCCGAGAAAAGAAACCTCTTCACAAGTCACACCAAGTTCCTAACAGTGTGCATGCCTAGTGGCTGTTCCACTTGCTTTATAGCACTTTCTAAATGGAATTCTTTCCTCAATTCTTCATCATAACATATAGTAGAGTCAACATGAGTGGTCATAAAAGCACGAAATTTCTAAATATCCTCTTTTATTAATTAAATAATGGTTTCTAGGCAAAAAATGCTTAAATTTCAAAGTTTATTTTAAAATTACATGACCCACCCCACCCACCAGTGTCCATATAATGATTCAAATCACAGACAGTGAATAGGCACTGTGTGACAGGAAA
This sequence comes from Ellobius talpinus, assembly GCA_001685095.1. NCBI lineage: Eukaryota > Metazoa > Chordata > Mammalia > Rodentia > Cricetidae > Ellobius > Ellobius talpinus. The sequence goes on from LOJH01016331.1 coordinate 11,399, forward strand.
GCAGATGAGGAATGGGTGGCACAAAAATTATGGAACTTGTTCTTCTAAATGGGAGAAGGATGGTGAGGACTGGATACAGGTTAAAAATCAAGCATGGCAATGCATGTATAGTGGAGCTATGGGAGGAACAAATGAACAGCAGATTTACAGTCTTTCTGAGCACACCTAAAGGAAGAGCAAGAGTGTTTGATGGGAAATTCTCATCAGTGTGAAAACAAAGGCAAGGGTCTTGAGAAGGAATCCAAAGCAGAATGATTGAGGAATGACAACTTTAAGGATTAATAACAATGGGAAAAGTGACGCCCTTGACTCATACCAGGATAAATACTTCAATGCAATGATACACAGCATAATGGCAAAACTGAAGTAGAATATTCATAATAAATAAGCTATCATACACGGATAAAGGCAGGTCTTATAACTTGCTTTGTAATGCACAGGAATGGGCTCTTATAGCTGGAGTGACTTCTGACTCCTGGCCAGTCTCTCCTCCATAACACACTTTCCTGGAGCATCTGAGAGCATTGGAAGGACTGGTAATTGCAGGACATGAACTATAATGATATTCCAAAAATAGTAGACTTTTTAATTAACTTTGCCACTTAATTTACAATGGGAGATGAGTGTCTAAAGTCTGCACACTGATGTACACAATGTCAATGGAACTAACTCCAGAAAATGGAAAGAAAGGAAATTGTACCTAAGTCTGGAGTTAAGACATTGTTGTCAGTAGCCATGTAGACAAATCTTGCTATATGTGATTTTCACTAGTAACTACTGCAGGAAAAAATGTATAATTAAAATGACTTTATTTGTTCTTATTTGCTATGCTAATTTGTTTATTGCTAATCATTTCATGAAATTGTCATTTTAGAACACTAAGTAATTTGTTATATCACAATATAGTACGTTTTGTCAGCTACAAAATATTACTTATTTGTGTATGCATATGTATGTTTGTGTGTATATTGATGTGTACTAGAAACATTGTTACCTTGGCTGCATATAGTTAGGGCTATTTTTGTTGTTTGAAAATAACTGAATTATTTATAACATTCTAAATGTTTTTTTTGAAGATTTTTATACCTTTTTCCTTTAGCTACATAAAATAAAATGAAGTTAATAAAAACATAAACACTAAATGAATCAAAGAAATTTGCTTTGTAGTTCATAAGAGCAAAGGACAGATCATTTATAATAGATATTTTATGAGAATCACTCTCAGTGTAGAACATGAAATTTTGCCTTGAAGATGCATCTGAAATCTCACAACACACATGCATTGACTCATAAAAAGCAAATCAAAGGATTCAACTATTTAATAAAATTTTTAATTGACTAATAACTCTGAGAACAAAAGATTGAAATACACCTGTCACTCTTTGTGGAAGAATCTTGGAATTTCTATTTTGATTCATTGGATAAATTGTCACCTGTGAAAATTAAACTGTAACCTTGTTCACCTCAGCCATAGGAAAACTAGATCTAATTACTGTTTAATAAGCCTTTAGAAAATGATGTCATTCAACTCCTATAAATTAAACCCGCTCTTTCAACACCTGCTGGTGTTTCTGCAACAGTAATTATTTCATGACAAAGAGGACTGAATCAGTTCCTATTACCATAAGCATCTCTTGTAACTATTATACATTGTTGTCCTCTTGTAGAAATGTTAATCATCTCTTTCTGCTTTGAGAGCAGTGAACTTAAGAAAAAAATTTAGATGGTCCTAGGAAGAATCATAAGAGATTTATATTTACAGTAACTTTAGTTTATTTCTGGAAGGATGGCTTAGCAGACAATTTTAACAACAAAGTAGACTCGCTAGAACTATGAGATAACAATGAAGTAGAACAATTACTTTAAATTAAACCTTGGTACAACCCAAACTGTCAAACAATTGTCAAGTGTTTCTTGAACCAGTGTTTAACATCTGGGGTGATGGATTGCTTTGATTTAACTTCAACTTTGATGTTTTACTTCATTATCATTTATTTTAGTCATAATATCAAATTCTGCACTAGAAGAAATGATACCTCACAAGGTTCCTGGAAAATGATATGTCACAAGGTTACTGAGAATCTTAAACAAAGGTGTGAATGTAGGGATTCTTGTCATATAACAGAAAGGAAGAAAATTCTCCAATTGCTCTGCTGTACATGAATTTCCCAGAATATTTCTCAGTTAGAAATTATTCCTAGTTTTTAAATTTAAAAGAAAGAGAAATTTATTGTTATCTACATGTATCAATTTGATTTCACCATTATTGGGTTCATAGCCTCATAATCAAATCATTTCACTTGGCAAAAATGGATATTGGCTTTTTTCCCTTTTATTGCAGATAGATTCCTGTCTCATATAATATATCCTCATTATAGCTTCTCTTCCCTCCACTCCTCTAAGTTCCTCCCTATTCCCTTTCCCTCCAGATCCATTTACTTTCTGTCTCTCATTAGTGATGTGGGATTCCTATCTGTATGTTATGAATATGTTTTATTCTCATTGGTTAATAAAAAAGTTGCTTTGGTCTATGACAGAATATAGCAAGACACTAAATCTAAACAAAGATACAGAGAGAAAGAAGGCAGAGTCAGTGAGACACCATGTAATTGCCAAAGGAGAAAGATGCCAGAATCTTAACAGTAGGCCACAGTCTTGTGGTGATACATAGATTAATGGAAATTGGTCAACTTAAGATTAAGAGCTAGATAGGAATATACCTAAGCTATTGGTCAAATAGTGTTGTAATTAATATAGTTTCTATGTGATCATTGAAATCTGGGCAGCTGGAAAATGTAAGTGTCTACAAAATGACACCTGCCATCTGGAACATGGACCAACACAAGAACTTAAAATGGTTAAAGGAAAAGAAAGAGGGCTTCTAGACCCACAGAAATGTGAGCCATGTACAAATTTTTGGTAGCCACATTATTTTTCTCAGATAGATTCTGTTTGTTGGCTGCAAGCAGAGGCACAGCTCCTTTAAGTGATGATTTCCAGGTTGGTTCTTGTGGCACAAATGGTTCTGTTTTTTTTTTCTGGGGGGAGGAGGTTCTGTTATAGAGCACTTAAATAAAATTTGTGAACAGCATGCAACTAGTTTGTGTTCCTGGATCGGGGGTGGTAAGCATGATTCACAGAGGTTTTGAAAATACCTCTGCCATGTTGGACTGAGTGGAACCAATAGGCAATGCCACAATGTTAGTCCTAGCCATACCTGCTTAGCATTAAGAAAAAGAAAGTGCTACTGATCAGAAAAGTATTTAAGATACACAATAAGACAGATTCAGACATAAAAGATTTCTAAGCAAGACACAGGGTCTTTTTAAAATGTATGTAGGCTTGGAAAGGAGAGGAAAAAGAGTACAAGACAGTTACAAAAAGAAATAGTTAAAAAAAACAAAGTCTTTAAAGAGACAGTAAAAGTAATGTAAAAGAGTACAGAGAGATGTAGATTAAAGAGTAAAGAAAATAAGCCATATAAAGATGAAATATACACAGGGAGTAGGATTATGTATTTTATTGTGTTTTCATTGATTTTTTTACTACAGAGAGATATTTGATTCTGGGGGCTGTTAAGATAAACCAAGATATATATTTTAAATGTATCTTGACTTCAAAATTAGGGACTAAGGATATGTTACATTGGAAAAGAGGCTCTGCTTTTATTTCCACAGAAGATAAGAACCTACAGATTCCTTCAAGGCTGATGAGGTCTGATGGTATAAGCCTCTTCCCCCAAAAGGTTTCCATAAACCCTTGCCCAATAAACAGCAATAAAAAAAGTTGTTTGTAGGAAGCAATGACCAAATTCCTATAATGATTTTTCATGAATGTTCTTTTTTATTTAAATGGGGATATGATATAGAGTTGAATATTTTGCATTAGCATGGATCTTTTTCATTCATAATTAAAAATTACGGATTATGGATAGCCATCTACAATAGTCAAACTTGTAGTCATGTTAGATGGATAAGTATTCTTCAAATCTTTCGAAGACCTACAGAATAGGGCATTTAAAATGTTTCATGAACTTAGACTTTTCTCAACATTGAGAAATGTCTGCTTCTTCCAGCACCAATTACTTCAGAGAGGTTTGATGGGCACTGAAGAAACTCATCATGAAATTTGCCTTCGGTATGACAAGGCTAGCCATTTGGACAAGGATCTGATCTTGCCTGGACCTCTTGATGGTATGCTGTATAACCTGGACATCAGGGCCCACAGAAAAATGACTTCTGAACTTGCATAAGAATGTGAGATAGCCCTTCACGTTTCTTGCTTCATGAAAGACTGCTAGAAACACTGGAGGACACAGAAGAAAGTAACTGAAAAATTGCCAATATAGAAAAAAGAGCCTTTTAAATTTCTTGCTTCATGGAAAAGTCTGCTGGATTCTGTAGGCTTGTAGGCTGAAGATAGATTTTGAAAGGTTACAAAAGAACTTTGGATGACTGTCCAGGCAGTGAGATGTCTCCGTCAATTGTAGAAGTTTTTAAGTTGCTTAAAATGTACTTCCTTTTTACTTAGGTAATATTATATCCTTCTGGTTTCTTTTATGGAGTTGAAGACAGATAGTTATAGTTTTCTTTAGTTATAAAAAAGATATATTAGATATGAAACTTTAGACTCACAAAGAAATATTGCAACCAATTTTTATTGATATTTGTTTTATTATATGCAATTTTTGTTAATATTTGTTTTATTATATGTAATTTTGCTATGTTAAAGTTAAAACCTTCCTTTTCATTTAGACAGAAAATCAGAGATTATGTGGGATTCCTCTCTGAATGCTATGACTATGTTTATTACCAATAGATAATAAATAAACTACTTTGGCCTATGGCAGGGCAGAATATAGCAAGGCAGGAAGTCCAGAAAAAGATATGGAGAAAAAGAAAGCAAAGTCAGGGAGATGCCATGTAGCTGCCACAGGAGGATGTTGGAACCTTGCCAGTAGGCCACAGCCTGTAGTGATAGATTAAGAAAATGGGTTAATTTAAGATTTAAGAGCTAGATAGGAATACACCTAAGCTACTGGCCAAACACTATTGTAATTAATATAGTTTCTTTGTGATTATTCAGGTCTGGGTGGCCAGGAAATATAAGCACAGTCTCTGTCTACACATTAGAAAAGAACAGACATTCAAGAGACAATAACCAAATATGACAAAATAAAATGTAATAAGATGAAACAAAAACTGCTATAATGAAGTTGAACACAGTAGCTCAACATGAGGAAAAGAGCCACAAGAGCAGGTATAATAGTCAGAGACACATTGTTCTCATACCCAAGAGTCCCATAAAATACTAAACTAATAGATATAATATATATGCAAAAGACCTGGTGCAGACCAATGTAGGTCCTATGTTTGGTACTCTGCTCTCTCTAAAATCATATGAACCTTGTTTAGTTGATTCAGAGAGTTATGTTCTTTAGGTGCTCTCTATAAACTCTGGCCCTTATAATCTTTCTGCCTTTTCCTCTGCAATATTCCCTGAGCTCTGAGGATTTGATTTAGACTCTTCCTGCATAATGTCTAGATGTGGGTCTCTGCACCCACTGCCATGTGCTGTAGGATGAAGCCTATTTTATGATGAGTGGATAAATTACAGATCAATGTGTATAGCAGAATAATATTAGGAGATATTTTATTACTACATTTTTTTTATATACCAGCAGTGTTAAATTTTATTCTTGGTTTGAGTACTATCTAGTCTCTGTTTTTTTTGTTAACAAAGCAGTGTGGGGTATGGGCTCTTTCATGTAGAGTAGGCCATATGTCAAATCAGACACTGATTGGTTACTCTTATAAGTCTTGTGTCATCCTTTCTTCTACATATTTTGCAAGTAGTACAGATTGTAAGTCAATGATTTTGTGGTTGGGTTTATTTTCATCATTTTCTTGTTGTTGGTAGGTGCAAAGTACCTTTCCACACCAAAGCAATTAGACCATAAGAGTAAAAGTGCCATATAACTCATTGAATTCTTCAAGTACAATGAGATCTTTGGGTGTTGTCCTCAGCAATGTGACTCAACTTTCATTTTGTAAACAACAACCCTATGTCTTAGAAATAACCTGTGTTGTTTGGAGATTTCCATGGGTGAAAAATTTAGCTGAATGTAATTCAGTCCCATCACTAAAAGGCTTACCTGGAGACAAGAGGTGGTCTACTGAGACCACATAGCCTATATTACTAGGAACCAGTAGCAGGATCACTTTCATAGAATATAAGAAGTTTCCACTGTACTATATTTCCACACCTCTCTCTAAAGCCCCTAATTCCATTATCTCTCCCTTTACCATTTCCCTCTTCTCCATTTCCTCTGCCAACTGATAACTCTGCTCCCATCACCACCTGATAATTGTCTGCCCAAGAATTATATTGATTCTATTTGGCCATCTTAGGGAAGTCCATTCATCCCACCTAGACTCCTCCTCTTAACTAACCTGACTGTATATATGTATTGCAGCATGGTTATCATTTATTTAAGGGCTATTATTCATATATAACTATATATATAACTATATATATAAAACTATATATATATATATATAATCTTTATCTTTCTGGGTCTGAAATACCACACTCAGAATGATTTTTTTTCTGGTTCCATCCACTTTCCTGTCAATTTGATGGTGCCATTTTTAAGCAGGTGAGTAATACTCCAATTCTGTAAATGGACCACATTTTTTACCCTTTATTCAACTGAGAGATATCTATATTGTTTCCACTTTCTAGATATTATGGATAAAGACTCAATGAAATGGCTGAGCAGGTAAGATGGAACATTCTTGGGGTATGTGCCCAAAAGTGGTATAGATGGATATTAAGTTAGATTGATTCCCAAATTTCTGAGGAACTGGCATATTGATTTCCATAGTGGCTGTACAAGTTTGCATTCCCACCAGCAATGGAGGAGTGCTTTCATTTCTCCATATCCTCTTCAGCATGGGCTCTGACTTGTATTCTTCTTGCTCCATATCTCTGCCAGTATAAGATATCACTTGTCAGTATACCTATTCTGATAGGTATAAGATAGAATCTCAAAATAGTTTTGATTTCCCTGATATTGATATTTTCCTGATGGCCTAGGATGTTGAGCATTTCTTTAAGTGTTTCTCTGCCATTTAAGATTTTCCTATTGAGAATTCTCTGTTTAGGTCTATATCCAATTTTAATTGGTTTATTTGGTTTTTTATATCTAGTTTATTGAATATTTTATATATTTTCAGCATTATTCCTCTATTGGATGTGGAGCTTGTAAAAATATTAAAATTCTGTAGGTTGCCACTATGACATTATCCTTTCACTTACAGAAGCTTTTTCTGTTTCATGAGATCCCATTAATTAATTGTTGATCTTCTTATATATACCATAGGCATTCTGTTCAGTCATTCTTCTTCCATGCCAGTGGATTCAAGACTATTGCCTATTTTATTTTCTCTCAGATTCAATGCATCTGATTTTATGTTGAGGACACTGACCCACCTCAACTTCAGTTTTGTGTGATGTGATAAGTATAGATCTAATTGCATTCTCCTACATGCAGAAATATATCTTGACCAGCAGTATTTTTTGAAAATGATGTCTTTTTTCCTATTCTATTTCTGGCATGTTTATCAAAAATCAGGTATTCATATATGTAGATTTATGTATACATCTGCAATTCAATTTCATTGACCAATGTGTCCATTTTTCTTTCAAATACCATGTGTTTTTATAACTATAGAACTGTACTATGACTTGAAATTGGCAAATGTTATACCTTTAGTAGTTCTTTTATTTTTAAGGATTGTTTTAGCTATCCTATGTGTTCTATTTTCCCATGTGAAGCCTAATGTTGTCTCTTCAAGGTCTGTTTAGAATTATGTTAAAATCCTCATGGAGATTTTGTGGAATCTTTAGACTGCTTTTGCCACAATGGTGAGTTTCACTAAGTTAATTTTACAGGTGCATGAACATAAAAGATCTTTCCATCATCTGATACCTTCTTCAATTTCTTTTTGAAAGACTTGAAATTTTAATCATAAAAGATTTTTATTTCTCGCTGAAAATACTCCAATGAATTTTATATTATTGAGGCTTTCAAAAATAATAATATTTTGATATTATTTGTGAAAGGTGTTGTTTCCCTGTTTTTTTCTCTGTCCAATTTTATATATATATATATGAGGGTGATTGATTTTTTTAAAGCTAATCTTGTATCCAGATACATTATTGGAAGGGTTTACATACTGTAGGAGTTTCCCAGTGAAATTTTCTGCATCCCTTATATATATTATCATATCATCTGCAAACAGGGAAGAACTTGGATTTCTTCCTTTCTTGCATCCCCTTGATCTCTTTTGATTATATTATTGCTCTACATAAAATTACAAGTAAAATATTGAATAAATATGGAGAGAGTAGTCAACCATATCTTGTTACTGATTTTACTGGAACTGCTTTGTGATCTCTTTATCTAATTTGATGTTGGCTACAGTCTTGTTGCAAATTGCCTTTTATTTTAGAGTATGTTCCCTTCATTACTAATATCTCCAGGACTATTAACAAAGACAGGTGGTGAATTTTATCAAATGCCCTTTCAGCATCATGTGATGATCACATGCTTTTTGCTTTCTTTTAGTTCTTTTATATGGTTGGTTGTATTTACTGATTTTTATATATTGAAGTATTACTTAATCTCTGAGATAAAAACATTTTTGATCATGGTAGATGATTGTTTTGGTGTGTTCTTGACTATTCAATTTGAAAGTATTAGATTAAGTATTTTTATATCTAGGTTCACATCAGAAATTGGTCTGTGACTCTCTTTGTCATGTCTCTATTTGGTTTCAGTATGAGGGTAACTGTGGCCTCATAAAATGAAATGGGCAATGTTCCTTCTGTTTCTACTTTTCTTTGAAAGTCTGGAAGAATTCTGTGCTAAAATCACATAGCCATGGTTTCTGGTGGTACAGAATTTTAATGAATGCTTCTATTTAATGAGTTGCTGTTATATGTAACTTTGGTAAGTGGTACATATAGAGAAATTTTCTTCTAGATTTTCCAGTCAGGGTGAGAACAGGTTTTTAAGCATATCCTTATGGCTCTTTAGATTTCCTTTGTGTCTAATGTTATGCCTCCTTTCTTTTCTGATTTTATTAATTTGGATATTTTTATTTACCTTTTAATTAATTTAGATAAGTATTTGTCTATCTGGTTGCATTTCTCAAATAACCAATTCTCTGTTTCATTGATTCCTTGTGTTGTTTTCTTTGTTTCTATTTTGTTGATTTTAGCCTTGAGATTGATTATGTCTTCCTGTCTACTCCTTTTGCATATGCATGCTTCTTCTTGTTCAAAAGCTCTCAGGTGTGCTATTATTTTACTAGATGAGATTTATCCTTATTTATTTATTCATTTACTTACTTCCTTATGTTTAAGTACTTAGTCCTATGAACTTGCCTCTTAGCATTTTATTTAATGTGTCTCATAAGTTTGGACACGCTATGTATTCATTATTATTCAATTTTATTCAAGAGGATTATTCAATTTCCAGGATCTGATAAGCTTTTCATTGTTTCTATTGTCAATACCTAGCATTAACCTTAGTGGTTTGATAGTATGCTGTATGCTGGGAGTTATTTCAGTTTTCTTGTATCTCTTGAAGCTCCTTTGTATGTTAGTATATGATCAATTTTGAAAAAAAAGTCCATAAAAGACAGAGAAGAAGAATATTCCTTTGTGTTTGGTTGAAATGTTCTATAAATATCTGTTAGGCCATTTGGTTTTGAGCATTTTTAGTTTCATTTTTTGTCTGCTTAGTGTTTGTCTGTTTCCATTGGAGAGGTAAGATATTGAAGTCTCTCACTATTAGTGTGTGAGGATCATTTTGTGAAATTAGCTGTAGTGTTTTGGATGCCTTTGTGTTTGGGCATATTAAGAACTGAAATGCCATCTTGGTGGATATTTCTATTGATGAGTATATAATGTCCTTTCCTATGACTTTTGATTAGTTTTGATGTGAAATATATTTGGTCAGATATTAAAATTGTTACACAGGTTTGATTCCTAGGATCATTCAGTTGAAATAACTTTTCTGGATACTTTACACTGTGAAATGTCCATCCCTAATGGTGAAATGTGTTTCTTTTATGCAGCAAGATGAACCCTGTTTTTTTGCATTCATCTTATTAATCTGTGTCTTTTAATTGGGGGATTGAGACCAGTGATATTGTGAGATATCAATTAACAATGTCTGCTGACTTCTGTTATTTTGTTGTTTACCTTGGAGGTAGTACTGGTGATGGTCATGGTTTATGTGAATGTGTGTGTGTGTGTGTGTTTACCTTTTGATTTTTCTGGCATGAGATTATATATCTTCTGTATTTTCATGAGGACAGTTGACCTTCTTTGGTGAAGTTTTTCTTCTAGAACTTTCCATAGGGTTGTTTAAAATGTATTCTGAGTCATTGGGCTGGGATTCTTTTTCTCCTATTCTAATATATCCTATTATTCTTAGGTTTGGTATTATCATAGTGGTTCACAATTCCTGAATGTTTTCTTTAAGGACATTTTTAGATTTAGAATTTTTGACTAGTCTATCCATTTCTTATATTTTATTATCAATGCCTGAGATTATATATTTTATCTTTGGTATTCTTTTGGTAAAGCTTGACTCTTTAGTTCCTGTTTGAATTCATAATTTTTTCATTTCCAGAATTCTTTCACTTTTTTATTGTTTCTCATTCCATTATTTTCTGACCTTGAACATGTTTATTCATTTCCTTTACCGACTTGTTTATGTTTTCTTGGCTTCTTCAAATTTCCTCCAAATTTTGTTTGTCTTTTCCTGGATTTTATTAAAGGATTTTTCCAATTCCATTTTGAGAATGTCTGTTATCTTCATACAGTTTTTTCTAAAGTATTTTTCTTGTGCTTCAGCCATATATTGACCCCTCAGTCTGCCCCCATTGTCAGCCACATTCAGAGGGTCCAGTTTGATCTCATTCTCGTTCAGTCCCAATCCAGCTGGAGTTGTTGAGTTCCCATCAGCTCAGGCACACTGTCTCAGTGGATGGGCCAACCCCTCATGATCCTAACTTCCTTGCTTATATTCTCCCTCCTTCCACTCATCATCTGGACCTTGAGAGCTCAGTCCAGTGGTCCAATTTTGGTCTCTGTCTCTATCTCCATCTGTTGCCAGGACAAAGGTTCTATGGTGATATTCAAGATAGTCATCAGTCTGATTACGAGACAAGGCCAGTTCAGGCACCCTCTCCTCCACTGCCCAGGGTCCTACCTGGGGTCATCCCTGTGGGCTCCTGGGAACCCCTCCAGAGACAAGTCTCTTGCCAACCCTAAAATGGCTCCCTTAGTTAAGATACCTCCTTCCCTGCTCCCATATCCATCCTTCCTCCATCTCAATCACTCCACTCTCCCAAGCTCTCCCCAATCCTCTCCTTTACACACTCTTCCCCTCTCACCTTCCCCCCACCCACCCAACC
>LOJH01016332.1:6772-20958 GCA_001685095.1 Ellobius talpinus
CACACACACACACACACACACACACACACACACACACACACACACGAAATTTTGGCACTGCTTTGAAAAGTTACATTAAGTGAAAGATGCCAGTCATGGAAGGTTATATCTGATATGATTCCATCTTAATGCAATGTTCAAATGGGCCATCTCTGTGTGGCTCTGGTTGTCCTGGAACTTACTCTGTAGATCAGACTAGCCTCAAACTAAGAGACCCACCTGCCTCTGTCTCCAAGGTCTGGGCTTAAAGGCGTGTGCCATTACCATCTGGCCTAACTGTATATGTCAAGTGGGTGAATTGTATGGTAGTTTAAATTATATCTCAATATAGTATGTTTTGAAAGGTTTGTAATGGAGACATTGGCTTCTCCAGCATTTGCTGATGGGTTACATACGGCAGTTATCAAGAGCACTAGAGCCGGAGGCTAACCTTGGTCCCTTACTCCACAACTACACGGATTCAAACACATATACAGAAAAGCTGAAATTCCAGCAGAGATTTGTTTGACCCAGGAAGGCAAACTGAGTCACCATGCCCAGCACCCTTGGGGTACCCTTTAGAGGAGATGGTGCTTCGTTAGAGTTATCTTGGCCAAGTAAGAGTTTGTTAGAGAACGGAAGACGAATGAGAGTGTCCCAGAGGGTTGCATTGGAGAATTCCAGGCCCAGGAACGGTGAATGTGAAGGACCAGAGCTATAGGAGAGGGTGCAGCGTTCAGAGCACAGGAAGTCCAGTTGGCACAGAATTGGTCAGCTGGGGGAGATGGTGAGAGGTTTGGCAGAATCATAGCCAAGCTAGGCTGAAGGACCCTGTGTGCCTGCGTGACAGTGGCTTGAGTATGCCCCCCAGGGGTTCATATGTTGGACGCTTGGTCTCCAGGGCAGCAATGTTGAGAGCTGGTGGGACCATTAACAGGGGGGACTTCGTGGGAGTTTGTTGAGGACACTGCCCTCAGAAGTTAGTTCTGAGAATGAGGTCTTTCTTTATGTTCCGGCTTCCTGTCTCTCCTGTCTCTCCTGTCATGATGACGTCATGAAGAGATATGTTGGAGTTGGGGTGACTCTTGTGAGAGCTGGTACTGTCTCGTTTCGATACTCAAACTCAAAAACCATGGGCTGAAAAAGCTTTTTCTCTCTCTACCACCAAGCTTCAGGTACTTCATTATAGTAACAGAAAACGGACTGATATTCGATACGAGGAACTCACGAACTTCAACTCAACAGCAAAGGGAACCAGGTGAAAGGAAAGGAAGGTGCTAGAAGCAGGAGTTGGCAATTAGAGTGGGGAGTCTGGAAAGCCTTTCAGAGGCCCTTGTGCTGTAGACTTAGTTTTCAAGTTGGCACTCTTGAATAGTGACAGGACCTTTAAGAGGACCTGGTGGAGGAAGGGAGGTCACAAGTGGAGCGCTCTTGGAGGGATATTGAAACTCGCTCTCTCACAGGGCTGTTGAAACCCACTCTCTCCTCTTGCTTCCATTTCCTATCTGCTGTATGGACAGCATCTCATTTCAGCGTGTGCTCTCTTGGTGACTTCCTGCCTCCCCACAGGCCCAAAAGCTATGGGACCAACTAACTGCCCACTGAAGCCGCCAAAGCAGTAATATACAAAAAAACCATTTCCTGTTTTAAAGTTGACTGTCTCGGGTATCTTGCTACAGTAACCGAAAGCAGAACAATACAGAAAGTAACTGTAAATGTTGCTGGGTGGAGCTGGAAAAGGAGAGAGCCCATTTTTGACTGCTTTTCTAGCTGCCTTCTCTCTGCAAATCCCTCTACATACAATGGACTGGCTCTTAAAAATTGCTTTAATTGTGTACATCCTGGAATCAGATACTACCAAAGGAGACTGTTTTTTGTCTTGTGTAGCCACTTGTGTGAGAATAAACCACATGAAATGGCACATGGCACATGGTAACACAACTTTCATATGCATTCTGAAGGTCGACCCGACCTATTTGCATATATTTATATACATATGCACATATATATTCCATTCAGGATTAGTCATTTATAACATTCATGTAATGTCCTTAGTGGATTAAGTGAAAAGGGTGATTTCTAATGCTCTAATTGAGGCTCAGTCATAGGTTTGCTCTGTGACCTTGGTCAAATCACTTCTAATTGCAATATCTTCACCTGTAAAATCAAATCGTTGTGGTCAGTGAGATGGCTCAGTGGGTAAAGGCACCCGCCACCAAACCTGATGACCTGAGTTTGATCCTGGCTTCCACATGATGCAAGGAGACACCACCTCCTTCAGGTTATCTTCTGGTCCTCACATATGTACTATGGCATGCATGGCCACATGCATACAAATCAAATAATTTAAAAATATCCAAATGGTTGGACGAGTATCAGCGCACCTGGAACTTCTGAGCTGACAAGCAGCTGCTGCTCTTCTTGAGCCCCAGGGGCCAGGATCAGTCTTTGGGGACCCTTGGGAACTGCTGATTTAACCCATGCTGTACAGTGAGCCTCCCAGCTTTGCAGCCATCTTTATACAAGGCAGAAGCCCAACCAAAGTGAAGAGTTCCCAGATGTTCTAGCCTGTGCGCAAGCCTGGGAGGTTTGTCAGAGGGGACATGTGAAGTATGTACAGGGTGGTCATTTTTATGCTGGAAATACATAGCAGTGCCATGGCTTTAGGACAAAGCAATAATGCAGTGTGTGGTGGTTGAAGTGAATTGTCAATTTCACTGGCTCTAGACTCACCTGAGAGGTGGGCTTCTGGGCACATCTGTGGGGGATTATCTTGAGAATGCTAATTGACTAGGGAATACCCATCTCGACTATGTGCAGAATGTACTTTAGGCAGGGGATGATGGAATGTATAAAACGAAGAAGCTGTGTAGAGCACTGGGGATCCCCCCGCACCCCAACTCTCACCCCTAAACTCCCCCATCCCTCCCATCCCCCACCTCCAGCAAGGAGATTTTCAAAGCATGAAGACTGTTTACTTAAATGATGGTGCTTTGTGTAAACACACACACACATACACCACTGATGTCATTCAGTATTCTTCTAGAGAGAGGCTGTTTCTTGTGGTTCTTCAGTTTGTTTAGGCCAGGGTCAGTCATTACGGTCTCCCAAAGGCTCCGTTCAAACCATCATCATGAAGCACCCACTTGAGTGCCACAAAGCCTTAAAATGTGTGTCCCTTCCACTCTGTGCAAGCTGTCTGTCAGCAAGGACAAATAGGTTGAAGGACAGACAAACAGAACAACACAAATTGAAAGAGAAATAAACAACGAACAGGCTCTGAAATGTTGGAGATTCTGAGCAGGACTTCAGGCTTGTTCTTACATTCTGGGTTAAGACGGTTGAACTAGGCCAGGAGTACAGGAGTATGTGAGTCCCTACCCTGGGCAAACACAGACTGGGTGATTAACCTCCCTCTCTCCAAATATGGGGTTTTGAAATTCATTCAATAAACATTTATTCTTCTTTTAAATATTAAAAGCAAGTTTAAATTGTGTTTGTTTATTTATTATTTATTTACGTGTGTGTGTTTATGCAGAGGTGGGGGTGGCGTTGGAGCGCCACAGGAGATTTTCAGGAGTCACTTCTCTCCTTCCACAGTGTGGATCCTGGGAATCAAACTCAGGTCATCAGACCTGGCAGCAAGCCTCCATTTCTTCTGAGCCATTTCACACACTCCTTTTGTTTGACAGGGCCTCGCTGTGCGGCCCTGGAACTCCTTGTGCATGTAGGTACAGGCTGACCCCAAACTCGGAGCTCCTGCCTCTGCCTCCTGAGTCGCAGGTGTGTCTGTAACTCCAGGGGGATATGACACCCTCATATAGACATACACAGGCAAAACACCAATGCATATGAGATAGAGTTAAATAAATCATTAAAAAAAGAAAGAAATCCAAATAAACACAGAAATATTTATGTTTCTCCCTAAAACCAATTGTACCTCCAGGTTTTACCTAGAATGAGTTAAAATCCCCAGCTCACTTATTCCATGGGAATTTCCTTAATTGTCTTATTGTAAATTAATTGGATTTTTTTGTGGGTCAGGTGGGTTGATCTCATTTAGACCAGAAGCTGTACCCTTTTTTTTTTTTTTNGGTTTCTATTTGTAGGAAGCAGCAGACCTAAGTAGTTCAGGCCTGTGGCTTGTTTGCACATAGCCGTGGGCAGCTGATCCTTCTCTGTAAGAAACATTTAGACACAGAGGGTTCTTGGGTACCACTCTGCCAGCTGGGACACATGCAATCCATCCCTAAGCCTGCATTCCAAATTTCTGACTTGGGAGGACATTTTTTTAGCAACAACCTAGTCTCAGGTTTACTGGATCCTCTGAAGATCTGTTATGAAAAATGTTAGCGAGTCAGAATGGGATAAAATAAACCTAGAGCCCTCAATCTATCCTTTCCCTCAGGACATAGCAACTGCCGCAGACTAGCATTTCATACCGTCAGGTTGTGCTTACAGCATGAAGGTTGGCTGGCTAGATGGGTTTGGTCAAGGATATGATATCAGTTTTTTTCCATATGGGGGCTGAACCTTTGTGGGACTGTAATTTTTATTTTCAGACAGACTCTTACTCTACAGCTCAAACTGGTCTGGAACTCATGACAATCCTCCTGCCTCAGTCTTCTGGGTGCTGGGATTACAGGTATAAGCCATCACACTGAGACTATAACTTGATTTTCTGAGCTGTAATTTGGTGTTTTTTTTCTATCTTAGTTCTAGATTTACCTTACAAAGTAACACTTTGGGGCTCACTCCAGACTTATCCAGAAATTTTTCCTGAATTTTTAAGAATGGGTGAGACATCTCTATTTTGAGGTTTCAAAATGCCTTTTGCAACAGTTGTGATGATGGCGCACACCCACAATTCCAGCACTCAAGAGGGGCACACAGGAGGAGAAATAGTTCAAGAACATCTTCATCTGTGTAGCAAGTATCAGGCTGACATGGACTACATGAAACTAGTTTTTTGATAGGTCTCAAAAAATACCTTTGCATTTTATGACCCCTGCTTCCCCCTGATTTCTAGTTATTGTTATATACTAATATATACTAATAATAGTATAGATATTATTATTTATTTGACTCTATGATTCTAGGCTTCTTAGAAAAGCAATAGTTTAGTTTCTTCTATGCTTTGTACTTGGTAGGTTTTGTAATTTGATTTTTGCTGGTATTGAAAACAAGACAAAGCAAAACAAACAAAAAGAAAAACACTGATCAAAAGCAACTTGGGGGTGGGGAGAAAGGACTTATTTGGCTCACACTCCCATGAGTGAAGTCAATGGAGGAACTCAAGCAGGAACCTACAGGCAGGAACTGAAGCAATGACCATGGAGAAATGCTTGCTCTCTGTGTCTTACTTTCTTTCTCAAGTCTACTTGCCTAGGGATGGTGCTGCCCACAGTGCTCTGGGCCCTCCTACCTTAATTAGCAATTATAAAAATGCCACAAAAACAGGCTCACAGTTTGGTCTGATGGAGGCAATTCCTCAAACGAGACTCACTCTTTCTAGGTGACTCTAAATTAGATTAAGTAGATTCCATTGAGGATAGATACATTATCAGACATAGCAGGATTCGGCAGTCCTTCATGGTGCCAAATCTGTCACTTTATGGGGTAATCAATGATCAGCTGTTAGGACTGTTTTAAATCCCAAATTGAGCATGAGAATCGGTGTGAAAAGCAGATATACACCAGCCAAGCTGCCTGTAAAGTGAGTCTGTGTCATTGGAGCTGCTTTGGGGAGATGAGCTCTAGAGAAGGCAGAGAAAAGGGACCTGTGGACATAGGGAGAGTGGAGGGGCCTCAGGGGGGCAGAGGGACAGCCCTCAATCAGTGGAGCTGAGGTTTGGAGAACTTATTGTTGGATTTAAGAAAGAGATGGGAGACATCTGGTCTTGGAAGAACCTTCTGCTTTCTAGACCTTGATTCCCAGGCAATGGTGAAGGAGCAAGGGCTGGGACCTCTGGGAATAGTGTAGAAGCCTCTGTGACAGTGCTGGAAGGAGTCCCAGCAGCCAGGCTGTCATAGCCATGCCCAGGTAGGGAGAGAGAAGGGTTCTGGCTGCTCAGCCCTGAGAAGGAGGACAAGCGTTCCCCACTACCACCTGCCATATTTTCCACAGCAATTTTCAGTCTACCGATTGTAATGAAAAGTGAATTTCTAAATCCTGAAACTGAGCCTCCAGGCAACAATTAAATCCTCTCCCCCGCCTCAGTCTCTCTGGTCAAAACCCCACCACACCCAACCTTCTCTTTTATTTTCTAGCGTTGACATTTGCCAGAAAAATTTCCCTTTGCCGCAGGATGAGGAATACTCGAATTAAGAAAAGAATACAGAGTCCCTGATGTCTGGCTGCTTACAGAGAGACAAAGGAGCTCGATTTATAAACAGGAGATATTTGACCTTGAACAAACAATGAGTATATCACGGTCAAGTCAGAACCAGAGAGGGAAGAATGAAATTTAACTTCTCTAAAAGACATGGTTCTGAGGAATGAAAATAGTTCCCCCAGGGAACCCCATGAAAGTGGTAGGTGTTTAACCCAAAAAAATAATCAGGACAAGCTAAAGCAGAGTAGACTTAGCGCCTATGGGCTGCCCGCACATGTTGAACGTATCCTTTAAACACAGAGCCACAGGGAGCTTGCTTTCCTGTTGCAGAGTAAGGTAGTTTTGTTTGCATGACCATTGTCTGCCTTGCTGGCTAGATTGGAAGAGGTGGAGGGTGGCTTTCCTCTCTGGTTGCTGGAGAAAACTGGAGTGGGGTTATGAAAAAAGGTCAGATTTTATTTATGGTGGCTGCCTGTCTGCCTAATCTGCTGTTCTCGGTCCCTTGTGACCTCAGATCTTGAATCATTCTTGCCAGTTTTACTAACAGATATCTTCACCCATGCGTGTTTCTGGGCATCGGGTGACCCTGCCTGTTCTCTGTCCCACTTATGGAATGCCGCTTGGAAACCACACTGGGCTCTCTGTGGAGTGCCTTGGCCAGCGGGTAGAGAAACTGGTCCTATTTCCTTACGTTTTGAATGCCAAGACATGGCTCGATAAAAAGAGGATTATGCCAGACCAATGCTATTTCCTCTTGCGCTAAAGGGGCAGGATCTATGGTGGTGAGAGGTGGTGGCAGACAGTGGGGTGAAGTAACCTAAGGGGATAGGAATAGGGTGGTTGATTCTATGCCATAGGAGACCAAAAGCCAGGAGCTGAGCCACTGGTAATGATAAATCTGTTGCAAATCCCTAAGCAAGGCTGCTCTTTAGCTCTTCATTAACTAACCTAAGTACATCCTGGTCGAATGTATTTTATCACTAACTTTGACAGGGATCTCAAAATCACCAGATTTGGAAAGGGCACTCATTTGCAGGGACAGAATGTGATCAATTTGGATGTTTAGAATGGAACCCAATGTGACTTTGAAATAAAAGTAAGTGTCCATTAACAACAGAACCTGCTTTTAGCTTCAGCAGAGACCAACACACAGGGGAACCTGGAGGAATTAGAAATGCAGACTCAAGACGGCATCAAGCTGGGGAACCACTAATGCAGGAGAAAGTGTTCCCCAGGTCAGAGGGAGGCAAACCCAGTTAAGCAGCGCAGCACTCTTACGCAAACAATCCCCGGTGGCTTGAGGATAAACTAAAGAGTATGCCATAGAGATACAAGCCATCATCTCTCCACGGGGCTTAGATGTGTGTGCACTAGGAGTTTGTTTCCTTATAATCTTATTTAAAATAAATAAAAAGAGCAAATACAGCAATAGTGGTAACAGGATGGAGAAAGCGAAGAAGAGGCAGCGGCCCATCTGTGCACCTGGGGTGCTGCCCTGCCTCAGGTGCCGATCATTTGAGACAGTGTCACTGGATCTCAGGTATTATTTGGGGCTGCTCTTCTGGCAGGATTGTATTTCACAACTGTGAAACAGTTTCACCGAATAATGAAAAAATAGGTAAGCCGATGGGCTAAAATTAGCTGCTAATTATTTGCGGAACCCTCCTCTGGCACGTTCTCCTTGTGTTTGGCCCAGTTTTCTCTGTCCCTAGCTATAGAGACCATTTATCTTTTCAAATGAATGCCGACGCACACCAGTACTTCCTAGCTCAGAATTCAGGCATCTTCTGAATGGGTTTTAATCGGTTACTGCTCTTGCCTAAGATACTAAACCATAAATAAGGAAGGCTGCTGAGGCCTCAAATCTCTGAACTGCTGAGCTTGAGAGCAAACCTGGGAGGGAGGAGGCGTGTTGCAGGACCATTTTGGGGAGAGAAATCTTTTCAGGCTAGCTTGATGTCCTTGCCTTCCTCCCCCCCCAGCCATTCAGCTCACTCTTCTCATCTTGTATGTCTCCGTGTACATGAATATATTGTAGATCAGGGCTTCTCAGAGTTCACAATACGCTCAGATCATTCAGGGTAGGAGTTTAACCTAGTTCAGTCATCACAGTGATGTGCATATATCAGAACATTACATGAGTTCTTCAAGCTCTGGTCTAGGTCACAGTGTGATGGCAAAATGCACCTCAAAGGTCAGAATTGTTGGCAGATAGGGGGTCCATCGTAGTGCCCCCCCTCCAGAAAATGTTGGCAAAATTGAAGTCAGCCAGCAGTGATTTCATAGTCAGTACTGACTCCTATGACAAAACCAAGCTGAAGAGTGGGCTGTGGGCTTCTGGACAGTGATACCTGCATAAAAACAGTGGCTGGTGGGCCAGGGCCTGCGTCATCATTTCTGCCATTTCCATCAGTTCAGCCTTAAATAAACACACAAGCAAACAAAAACGGAAGGAACCGAGAAACCAGTGGAAACACGACAACATCCCAAGCTTACAATAAAAAGTTAACATATAATAAAATATTATATGGCAAGTGGTGGCATACGCCTTTAATCCCAGCACTCAAGAGGCAGAGGCAGGCAGTCTCTGTGAGTTCGAGGCTATCCTGGTCTATGAAGTGAATTCCAGGATGGCCAGAGCTGTTACACAGAAGCCCCGTCTCAAAAAACAAACAAACAAAAATTATGTGATTCTTCTGTGACTACTTTCAGTTTTTAACGTGTCTGTATACCAGTTAAATTTGAATTTAAAAAAATCAAAATAAACTAAGCTGGGGGATCCTGTTTAAAATGCAGTTTCTGATTCAGTTTGGGAGAATCTGCTTTTCTGGGATACACTTATGAGAACTTAATCCTGTGTGGCTGAGGGAGCCCATCTGATCGAGTAGGAAGGTTAACTCCATGGCAAAAGGCGGGGATGTAACTCAATTATCTAGGATGTGCAAAGCCCTAGGCTCCAATCCCTACTGTCACAAATGAAAAAAAAAAGAAAAAGAAACATCTGAGAGTTGGACAAAAATCTCTTGCTCTTTCAATTTTTACTAACCTTATTATAGAAGTGGAACATATGTACGCAAATATGCATAAATCACAGCTCAATGCATTTCCAAGCAGCTAAGACATGGGAATAGCCAGCCCCTGGATCAAAGCTAGAGTACAGTCAAATGCGCAGGAGCCCCGGAGGCTCTCATTTCCCACAAAGGTAAAAGGCAGATGACCTCATTCGCTTCTGTTGTTGGCAGCAACACTCCAGTGAACACTTGGAGAAGATTGCCAAGGACGTGCATGCCTTCCTCCGGGGCATGTACCAAGCCTCATTCTGATTGCAATGGCAAGATGGTGCTCCCCAAGCACCAGTGCCTGCCTCGAATTCAGCATGGCTCAGTCTTTGGATGGATCAAAGCCTGATGAATGATTGATAGAAGAAAGCCACTTAGGTTTTCTTGAAGAGAGAAACAAAATACCTGTGGCCAGTGTTCCTCCGATGCCTAAAATGTGTTTAGGCATTATCCAAGGCCTAAATCTGGAAGGTAAGACCGTAGAAATTGTTGACAAAAGGTGGGCCTGTTATCATTTTAAAAATTATATTTATGCAAGAATGTGCCATAGCAGCATGCATGTGGAGGTCAGAGGACAGTTTGCAGGGGTTAATTCTCTCCTTCTATCATGTGGGCCCGCAGATCCAACTCAAGTTATTAGATTTAGTGGCAAGTGGCTTCACTCATAAGCCATCTCTCCAATCAACTGGCCTGGCATTTTTTAAGGCATATCTTGTATACATTTATAGTTTGAGAAGTGTGCTATTTAATATTTATTGTCAACTTGTCAGGATCTAGAGTCACCTGTGAGACAAGTCTCTGGGCATGTCTGTGAGATGTCGTCTAAACTGGGTTGGGGTGGGAAGACCCACCCTGAATGTGGGTGTCTGGGGACTGAATAAAAAGGAGCAAACAAGCTGAGACCCAGTGTTCATCTCTCTTTGCTTCTTGACTGTGGAGCCAGTGTGGCCTGTAGCTGGCTGTCTCAAGGTGCTGTCACTGTGGCTTCCTTGTTTGTGCTGAACTCTATCCCCCAGCAGTGAGCCAAAGTAAACCCTTAAGATGCTTTCGCAGGGTATTTTGTGACAGCGATGAGCAAAGCAACCAATACAGGGATTATTTCCTTAAAATGTGATGTGTGAAAACATGTGTCTATATGATCCATCATTTTTAGAAATACTTAGGTAGCACAGTTTGGCAAGGGCAGGATTTGTAAATTAGGATAGGGTTCCAGTAATTTTGATAACAAAAATCTCCTGGCATTTATTCAGTTTAGTGGCTGATCAGTTGTTTGGATGGGTCAGTTGTGGTGCTGGAGACAGATCCCAAGACTTCATACATGTTAGGCAAGTGCTCTACTAGTGAGCCACATCTACCCTGGGATGCGTCTCTGATGCTGGTCTACGTAATCTACAAAGTGTCCCACAGGAGGGAGGATCACACAGCCGAAGGAGACAAGCTGTCTGATGAAACAAAAAAACAAAAACAACAACAAAAAACCCCTATACTTTGATGATTCGGATTACGAAAGATTTGTAATGGACTCAGTGACCCAGAACGTAATTTCCCATCATCTGTAACTGTAGATATAAGAGTCTCTCTGTTCTCTAATTCTTTATGTTAATTTTTATAAGAGGATATTATAAAAGTCTACAGTTTATTTTTGCTTTTGAAGCAGGGCCTCATGTAGCCTAGGCTGGCCTTGAACTCACTATGTAGTGAGTATGACTTTCAAATCCTGATCCTCCTGGCTCCACCTCCCAAGTGCCAGGATTGCAGGTGTGCACTACCACTTCCGCTCCCCCCCCAGCACTGAGCATTGAATCTAGGGCTTCATGTGTGCTAGGCAAACACTCCACTAACAGAACAAATCCCCAGTCCACACAGTTGATTTTTGTTTGGAATATTATTACTTTGCCAGGCTTCCTTTGGAGGAATTTGGGACTTTGTTCAATTACTTTCATATTTTCTCATTCTCTAACTGTTGCTTGACCCAGAGATGGAGACATGGCCCAATCTAAATACTAAATTTAGCCTTGGTAGAAACACTGACAGCTTTCATATCTAAGTGCTCTTGAGTGAATATGCTTAACTGGTGGATATTAAAAAAATACATAACATGCAAAAACCCACCCATTGGTTTCAGACATCTGGGGGATGGGTGTGAAGACTAGAGACGATACCTATGAGCATTCAGCATATTGATTTAGTATTTTTCAAGAAGCCAGATAGGGCTTGATGTATATGCCTCCAAGCACTCAAGAAACTGAGGCAGGAGGATTGTTGTGAGTGCAAGGACAGCCTGAGTACATGGTGAATCTGAGGCTAGCCTGGGTATGAGGTAAGAGCCTCTCTGAACAACAAAAACAAAACAAAATGACAACAACAAAATTGAATAGGATTATAAAATTTTTATCTTGTCATATATGTAGGTCACTTAATGTGCTCTTGTTACTAAAAGCAACCAGAGTTCGTTCATTTATTCAGAAAGGTTCATTAACTTGTCCTGTATGCCAGATGCCATGTTGGGCACTTGGAACATGGAGGTATATTTGAGTGGTTTCTGTCCTGGTTGGATTTGCAGTCTCCCTGGGGAGACAAAGACATAAAATAACACCCAGAATTAGAGTGAAATGTTTAGGACATCAGAATCTACTTAATAGCAAATTAACCCCAAACTTACCACAATAAATACTCAAAGAAGGCATAGCTCCTAGTATGCAGGAATCTTATAAATCCAGTCTGGGATGGAGTGGGGTACAGCAGCTAGAAGTGGAAACTCTTCAAGCAGGTTGAGGGAGGCAAAAGGATAATCCTCCAAAGATATCCATGTGTTGTGGGCTATTTGATTGCACTGTGAAACTTTGAGACTGTGTTAATATAATCAACTGTGGGCCATGGGGCGGAGCCAGCAACTAGTTGACAGGAACTAGACAGAGGAACCAGGAATATGGATAGAGAGTTGCACAGGAAGGAGTAGGGAGGGACTTGGAGATTCAAAGTCTTTTTTGGTTTGGGATGAGTGGAGAGACACTGGGTCTCTGGCCAAAAAGGAAAGTCAGCTGGTTGCTTCTCAGTTTCTCTGAACGAGCAAATTTTCACCCCGGCATCTGACTCCCGAGTCTTTATTGGTAAATCAAATTATAGAGATTTAGTTAAAACTACATTTGGTGGTGGCAGTCATGGCCCAGCCGGTGCCAGCAGGACTGGAAGTTTCTCCAGGCCACAATCTGAATGGTCGGGTGCTAACTGCGGGACCTTGCGGGTATAGGTAGTTAAAATATCAGTAGATTCAGGTGTGGCTGCTAAGCTGACAGAAAAACAACATCAATGCCCTCATCTCTAGGAGCTGAGGCTATGTAGATAGCAAGGGAGGTTTTGTGGAGAGTTTTGAGCGGGAAGTATTATTTTCGTGAAGCCAAAGTAATCTATGAGAGTTTCAGAACCAAGAGGAGAGGCTGGGCAGTGGCAAAGAGTGTGATGATTCCACTGTGGAGAAGGAGCCTGAAACCAAGGAAATCGAGCAGTGCCTAGGATTGGACGTAGGCGGACGGCTCTGCCATTGAGAACCAGTCTGCTGATGGTTTGAACGCCTTGGAGACCGTATGAGAAGAGAAACCATGTGTATTGTGTGGAGCTGTACGGTTGTGGTAGCCTGTTAGAGCAACAGTAAAAACAGACATAGTGGCTCATCATCATCCTCGCCAACATGCAACTGTTGCTGGTGTCTGCACGTGCACCTTAATCTCTCGGCCTCTACTTACCTGTTTTCCTTTCTTGTCGTGATTGCTACTGTCTCGGTTAGTCATCCATAACTTCAAGCCTTCCACAGACTCTCCAGGGCCTCCTGACTGCCACTTCTTATTTCGGCTCTCTTTCCACCCGTTTCTATTCTCTCACCAAGTCTAGTAATCCTCCAACACTATTGGAGCTCCTGGCCCAGCCGCCTATGAATTCCACCACCTGTCGGTTATTTCCCTCCCCCTGGTGTCCTCATTTCTCTCCACCCCAATTTAGAGTTTTCGGGCAGTCACTGTAAACATTCCCCTGCCCACACATTAGACTTCCTGGCTTCTTGATCCCTTTGACACATTTGCTTGCCAGAATTCCACCCCTGCCTCTATCCAGTTTTCAGCCTACTCCTTGCCTGCATTCGGACAGCTGAATGTGACAGAAGAAACACACACAACCAGGCTGTGTTGGTTTGAATTTAGTTCCCAAGCAGCCGAAGGGCTGTCTGGCTGTCCCATGTGTTCATGGGACACTCCCCTCCCTGACAACTTTACATAGGCTCCCTCTCTAGTATTTGGACAGGTCCTTCTTTCCTTCTTTACCCCTAACTTGCTTCAGACTTTGCCAAGGCAGAGGACCACCCTTTGTAATGGCTCCTCCCACAGCTCCTGTCTACCTCCAGCTTCACTCTCTGCAATCATCCTGGCTCTGTATGTGGGGCTTTCTGTGCTCCTGATCTTGGCCAGATTCTCCACTTTGGCACCAGTTCCCTTCCTGTCTCCCCTGCTCCTGGACTTTGCCCCTGGCCCTCTTACCCTTGTTTTAAATGACATTATTCCCTCTGAGTCTTATGGGATCATTCCTATTTTATAAACAAACCTTTTGAAAGCATTCTTTCTATTCTCTGACTATCTGTCTGTCTATCCCTCATTCAATATATAATAATCAGGTTTGATACTGAGCTGTGGCATGTATCTGTAGTACTAGCTACTCAGCGGGTGAGGAAGGAAATGGTCTAAGAGTTAGAGACCAGCCTAAGTGACACAGGGAGACACTGGAGAGAGAGAGAGAGAGAGAGAGAGAGAGAGAGAGAGAGAGAGAG
>LOJH01016333.1:0-22891 GCA_001685095.1 Ellobius talpinus
GAAGGTGAACCCAAAGAAAAATACGTAGTTATCCTCCTGGATATCAACAGTAGATTTCATGACTTTTAATGTTATATTTCTACCACCTTTAAAATGATTTCAAATTTCAGTTGAGACATCTTTGATTTTCAGACTGCTTTGCCGTGTAATATTTTATTATATTTTCCACTAAACATCATTGTAGTTTTTTTAGAAATGACCATTAGTGTTGTATATAGGATAACTATGTGCAAATCACACATACATACAAGGAAACAAAAATAAGTTACACTATTCTCTGAATGTATTATATAGTTAGGAACACAACTTTAAAGTAGAAGCCTTATTAAACTTGAGACATTGAGAAGCCCCAGGAAATATCTCTGGACTTCCCAAAGCTTGATATTGCTCATATGTTTTGTCTTCACCAAAGACAATTTTGCTCAACTCTTATTGGTGTGTATGTGTGTGAGTAGGTGTGTACATGCATGGGAATGTGTATGGTGTGTGTACATGCATGGGATTGTGTATGATGTACGTGTGTGCATACAGGGGGAGACCCCTGGGTGATGTTGGGTGCCTCCCTTCATCAGTCTCTGAGTTATCTTCTGAGATAGGGTTCATATGGGAACCCAGCACCCACAAATTGGATAGATATTCTGCCAGCTTATCCTGCAGACCTGCCTGTCTCTTCCTACCCTTTCCTAGGTTTACAGATGTCAGTAAGCATCGCTGACTTCTTGACATGGGTGCTGGGGAATCCAAACCTAAGTCTTCACGCTTATACAGCAGACAATTTACAGATCAAACCATCCCTTAGGCCATTATTTCAGTCTCATGAATTAGTATCATCGACACTGATTTCTTATTTTTAAATACCAAGTATTTTCTGCAAATGGTAAATATATTTGAATAAATATTAGATCATAATTTCGATCCTGACTCACGCTGAACCAATCAAAGAGCACTTTTTTCTCATTTCAAGTTAGTGATATATTTTATTTGGTATTTTACTGTTGCTTACTGTTTGCAGAATTTTCTTTCAACAATAAAGATATATTTAATTTGATATTTTTTCTAAGAAGATGAAGGCAAAGGAGAAATTATTTGAAAGCAATATAATGATATAGATGATAAAAGCCAAAGTTGGTTATTTATTGCATAACATTTAAACCTTGATTTAATTAAATGACAGGTCTATAGAAAGAAATATGCCACAAACGATGTCACACATTGAATTCATTATTAAGCTCTAATTTACCGCATTAGAATGAAGTGACCATTAGATTAAGTTGTGAAATATCCTATGTAGTCATCATTCTGACAGTGTTCTCTGAATTCAATTCTCATGAGGCATCTTGGTTTTCCTTTTCACATGTGGAACTCATTGTGACTTTGTAGGAAGTGAAAACTGTCGTGTAAATCTTTATTTCCCAAGTATCGAGTATGCGCGACATGTGTCCCCTTGTTCTGTGCTAACAAGGTGGAAACTATGCTTCATTCTTTATACATGAAATAAATTCAAGAGTTTCTCCATCACAGTGAGCACTGGTCCCTGGAGATCTGGCTCCATCAGATACACGAGTGATAAATTGGAGAAGATAAGGTCTAGAATAATGTTAACTTGAACTTTCTCCAATTTTTGCATTCATACAACCCAGAAAATGACTTACTGAGCATCTACATTGTATCACGTCTCTATATTGCAAGAGCATGGTCTAAATGGCAGGTTAATATGAAAGCCCAATCATTCTACAAAATTGAAAAATGCTTGAATAATACTCTTGAAAAGAAATTTGCAAGAGTCCGTTATAACTTTTCTTGCACTTTGGGAGATTTTTCTTTATCAGAAATGAAACTGTCTTCCCAACTGTGCAAAAGGCCACATTTAGCAAGTTAAAAGATAAGATGCAAAGTTAAAAAGTAAAAACTAGTTCTAACTTCGTATTTTCTAGAAAATGGACTTATGTAGAACATTTAGGCACTGAGAAGATCAATATAGGACAAAAATGAACACTCAGTCTGTAAAGCTTACAAATTAGCCATCCATTCATACGTTCATCAAAGAAAGTTCAAGGCACAGAATGCTGCTGGGTACTCTGGCTTCTCTGGAGTCTGGGTGTGCTTTACTGAAACCTAATCCAGGTGCTCTAAAGTGCATCCCTTTGAAACACTAAATTCCGTCATATTTGTTGAACACTTACTATTTGGGAAGGACTTTTTAAGCTTTGAGAGAAATCAGAATGATGGAAAAACAATATTTTTATCAAGTTTTGAGGGATAAAATTCAAATTACCACTGGTGATAGAAGAGGTATTATGTTCTACATATTTATTAGATGGTAAAATATTTCTCATGTATGCATACTCAAGAATATAAGTTCCAAAAAGCAGTCACATTTAAAAATTCATAGTCATATCTCCATTGTAATCTATAGTTTCTAATACATAGTAGACACTCTGCAAATATTTCCAAATCAAAGAATGAAATTACTGAATGATAAAGAGGAAACAGAAATGAGTTAAAAATGACTAGAGATAATTTTATAAGGAAGGATTATAAATTATAACATTATTATATATTAAAAGAGGAAGAATGACCACTTCTGTCAGAAACAATAATATCAAGTGTAGGAAGATGAATTTATTGAGAGTTTAAAAGCAGAGAATGAGGGCTTTAAAATTTACATTATATTCACAATGTAGATAAGCTGGAAAGTCCTATTGAAGGTTTTTAAATAACACTGAATAACAGTAAGAATTAAAGAAGTATTGTGATCATAATAGGGATCCATGCACATGGTAGAAATTGAAGAGATTCATCCCTCAGGGCTGCTGAGATAGCTTAGTAGGTGAAGTTGATAACTGCCAAACCTGGAAGCCTGTATTCCACTTGGTGGAAGGAGAGATCCAGTTCCCACAGGCTGTCTTTTGACAACACACACAAATGAATGTAATTAAAATTTATCCTTCAGTACTAGTTCTATGACTTCCAATGGATACTAATTTTCACATGTACTCCTTTCCCTTGCATAAAGTTGTTATGTTTACATATCACCTGTTCAGTCTTCTATATCGCTTAAATCTGTAATACAATCTGAACACTATGCAAATAGTTGTTATATCGTGTCAAAAACAATGACATGAGAAAAGACTGTGTATGTTCTAAACTGATGCAACCAACCACTCGAGGCCTAACTACATACCATATGACATAACATGAGCAATAGCACTTTTGATCCGCCGTGGCTTGAATCCCCTCCTATAAAACCTGTAACTATGAAGATCTGACAGCATGAAGCTTTTCATCTGTCCATCTTAGCAATCAATGAAGGTATAGACCCCCAGAGCTACTTCAGTGGTGCCAACTAACCTGCTAATCAACAATCACACATGCACCTGTGACCATATGGTTACCTCTACCATGGAATCTTGAAGGGCAGTCTCCTAACTGTGGACTGAATGCCTCCAGGCCTTTTTTATCTGAGGTCACTGGTATTTGGAGAAATGACTGCATTCTATTGTGTCCAATGATAACTCCACAAATTCCGAGCTCTTCTCGGCGATCCACTTGTAGCCTTGTTTTGTGAGCACTTTGGCCTGTGTACTTAGCCTTAACGGAGAAGATAGGATGAAACCATCTTTTATTTCTGTGATTTTATGTTCAGCTGTGCTCTTGGGAAGCCAAGATTTCAGTTTAGGAAGAAAAATGTCCTTGAAATCCAAGGACAAGATGACCTCAGATACGGGATGATTTTGCAACTTCCTCGGACACAAAGTCTCTGGCTTTTGTACTCCTTAGTCCTCTTTGGACACACCAGTCATGCCCTGATGTCATGCATCCAGGCTGAGTTTCACCCTGTCCGTGTTTCTGTGGAGGGATCAGGTAGGGGCTTCTCATATAGATTAGCTCGTAGTCTTTTGTTAGCTAGTTTAAAATACAACTGTTAATGTCAAGATTCTTCTCTAGATGATGAAGTACTTGTATTTTCAATCTGTTTTTTTTCAGATTATATAGTGTTTATATATAACTCTAATATATAAGTATTAATATGAAAAATAACATTATGAGAAATAAAATTAGACAATTTGGTAAATTGTTTAAAAATAGACACATTTAAGTTAGAACGAAGCAGTTATGATTGATAGTGTAGGGTAGAATCATATAAAAGCTTTCTCAAAATTTAATACCATGTAAATAAGTTCTGTTACTTTTAATTGCTAATTGTGCAAAATGTAATTTTTTTGGTTTGCTTTTACATAGGGTCAGTAATATTTCCCACTAATAAAAATTCAGAAAGGATTAAAGATAAAAATCACAGTCTCTCCTACTCACATATCTTCCCAGCTCTGTATTTCTTCTTCTCAAATAACATGAATGTGTATTTTTTCTTTAGTGAAACATTTTATACTTATCTATAAAAGAAAATGTCAATTTCTCAACTTTTTGCCCCAGTACCATCATTTGTCTGAGATGTTGGCAATGTATATGTTGACACTTACAGATAATGCTTTTACTATCATTTCCCACAAGATATAGTTCAACTTCAGGTTATCAGTTGACTTAAATTGTGTGTGTTTAGGCTGATTTATTTAAAATGCTGCTCATCTAAAGGTGTCCAACCATAACTGAAGTGAGTTTGTTAATGCTATAACCATATCCTGCCCAGAAGACAGCCTTTCACAGGGTTCTGTCCCATCTCCCAGTTCTTGCATTCTGTCTACTTCCTCTTTTCACATGCTCCCTGGATCCTGTGTGTGTGTGTGTGTGTGTGTGTGTGTGTGTGTGTGTGTGTTTGACAGATATGACACAGGTATGATTAAAGACTGAACACTCAGTCTCTCAGTCTTAGGACTCTGACCCATTATGCGCCTCTGCACTGAGTGCTGCCCACTTCAAAGAGAAGCTGCTGTGGGCAAAGGTGAGAGCAACAAAGGTCCATGGGTCCTTTCTTGGTTAGGGTTTCTATTGCTGTGATTAAACACCATGACCAAAAACAAGTTGGGGAGGAAGGGGTTTATTTGGCTTACTCTTCCACATCATAGTCCATAACTGAAGGAAGTCAGAACAGGAGCTCCAAACAGGACAGGAGTCTGGAGGCCAGAGCTGATGCAGAGGCCATGGATGGGTCTTACTTACTGGCTTCCTCATCATTACCTGCTCAGTCTATTTTCTTGTAGAACCCAGGACCACCAGACCAGGGCTGGAACCACCTAAAATGGGCTCGGCCCTCACCCATCAATCACTTATTAAGAAAATGCCCTACAGCCAGAACTTAGAGGCATTTCCTCATTTGAGGTTCTCTCATTTCAGATAACTCCAGCTTGTGCCAAGTTAGCACAAAACTAGCCAGCACAGGTATAAACAGCCGTTTAGAAGGCCTTTTGGAATGGTGTATGAAGGGCTGTATGGAAGTTTACTATTTCACCACAGAATGGAATGATACAATTGGAGAGATAGTTGAATATATGTGACTTGAAAAAAAGGACTAGTGAGGGTTAAAGGATTTATTGATGATGATAGAATAAATATTTATTTATAAAGGATGATGGAGGAGTGGGTAGTGGGTTAGCCAAAAAGGTGTATGCATATATGGTTTATGTATCTAAAATATTTAAAGTTTGAGAAATGAACTCAAAGGTTTCAGAAGAATATACAGGAATATTATTTTTTTAAAGCACAGAGAAAAGCTGAAGTGGAACAAGCAAATGTGAACAGAAGCAGTCCTAAGCACGTCAGAAGGCACAGGGAACAGCGGGGTACACCTTGAGCAGCCTTTAGAACGCTTGGAGAGTGCTGCAGTTCGGGGCAACGGGGCTCCTAGTTTCTGAAATAACCAAGCCTGTGTCAGAGGAAAGCCCTTCTACCACACACCAAACATCGCCTCTCAGCGTCAAATTCTGTGTGAACACGGGCCAGTTCCTCTCTGTTTCCGCAGCTCTGTGTGCTTTAGCTGACTTAATGCCTCTGGAAGCTTGAAGTAATGAATGGAGGCGATGACCTAAGAGATGAGAGGAGGACTTTCACCGTGAGTGTGAGTATTCAAGCCCTTCTGTCTAGTTCATGAGCAGTGGCTAAGGAGGGAGTAGTGGGCTCTTTAGCATGAGCACCTCCCTTAACTATCATCAGGATGTTTGAATTGACAATAGTCTGTGCTTTGATTTTCTTGTTTATTTTATGTGCATTGGCGTTTTGCCTGCATGTATGTCTGTGTGTGAAGGTGTCAGATACTGGAGTTACAGCCAGTTGTGAGCTGCCCTATACATGCTGGGAACTGAACCAGAGTCGTCTGGAAGAGCAGTCAGTGCTGCTAACTGCTGAGCCATTTCTCTAGCACTCCTATTGTGATTTGCTTACAAAAGATAAAAACTTGCTTTTCTGATTCATAATACAATGGTGAAATAGAGTAGAACTTCTCACTAATTTATTTATGATGCAAAATAAATGTTCTTTTTGCTACCGAATGCTTGCTACAGTTTCATAAAATATAATTCTTTTTACGTGCATTTGGCTTACATGAACTACTTGTTACAAAAACAATCTCAGTTTTCAGATTCTTCTATTCAATTTTTATGAATCCTGTTCATGTATATTTCAGCTTTTATTTGTGTATGTGTGTTTACTGGGGGTGTTGGAAATTAATGATTTTATACCTTAGTTTTTAAATTTGTTGTTTAGTAAACACACACACATTTTAAAGCCATGATGTACAATACAGTACCCATGCTGTATTGATACAATACGGTCGGAGAAGCTCTCCCAGCTCCAGGCACACCAAGTCTGTCCCAGGAAAGGGAAGATTTAAATCCTCCTGAACTGTTCCCAAGGGCTGAGGAGACGCCACTGTGTACTGATGGGTGCTTTTGTTCTTCTTCTATCTCTCTCAGCTAAATAAGAAATCAGGTTTAGAGCCAAGTTCAAGGCATTCATGGCTCGGTGTGTAGCCTTTGATTTGTCAGCTTCGGAAGCACCTCCCCCATTTTAGTGTGGGACAGTGGGCACTTAGAGAGCTCAGAAGAGGGTCCGTCCCTTACTGACAGCTCCTTCTGCTCTGCTCTCACTGCCAAGGCCATTGTGCTCCTATTGAGCCAGAAGAAGGACTGTGGTGCAGCTGCTTGTGCTGTTGTGTCAAATCTGAAGGGAGGGCACCATAGTGATGGAAGGGGGCTGCCAGGGAACCCGCAGGGTGAAAACCCTGCATGAAAGGACAGGAAAGTGACAGTAACAAGTGAGTGCCCAAATACTCACTAGGGAGAAAACGGAGTGTGTGGCTGGTCAGTACAAAGAGAGAGAAAATGTAGATTAAGTTACCTCTGAGTGACTAGACAAATGGTATTAAATCAAGCAATAATTGCTAGTCCTCACTCTTTCCATCAGGCCCTGTGGGGGAACAAGGGAAAAGACATTGGAGTAGGGGAAATCAGAGAGCCGAGTACAGATTTGTGTTGAAGTCCCAACTGCAGGACTTGGATGGAAAATGTAGCAATGTTATATGCTTTTTTTTTGGTGACTTTGGGACTAATTTGTAAAATAAGAAACAAAAGTTTATTTTAGCTGAAGTGAGAGGAAATTAGTGAGAGGCTGTAGGGCTGATGAAATGGTTGAGTAGGGGAGCTTGCTGCCAGGCCTCCAGCCCCAATAGGAACCCCAAGGATTCACATGGTGGCAGGAAAGGACCGACTTCTGTAAGTTGTCTTATGACCTCTACAGGAAACGTGTGAGGACATGTGCACATGTGCATGCATGTGTGTGTACATATGGGCCCATACACACAAATGAAAAACAAATAAATTCAAAAAATTGTAAAGCATTTCAGCATGATAAGACAAAGACTATGAAGAGACAGGAGCATTTTGATGGAAAGGTCAGCAATTGATAATTGTGGACATTCAAAACTGTCATATTTGAAGTAAGTTATGGATCTCCAAAGAAAAGCTGATATGGGTATGTTTTAGCATTGTTTTGTGATAAGATTCCTCAAAGTCATGCTATTCAAAGTTTTCAGCAAGTCACACACACTTAATTATCTGAAAACTAAATTAACAAGGATTCTCTATCTTTCTTAGTTATGTGTTTCCTTGTTTCATTGTTTCAGTAAAATATTCCAGCAAAAGCAACATGGCTTCATTATATTTTCTACTGTGACTAAACAGTACAGCCAAAAGCAGCTTGGGAAGGAGAGGGATTATTTAATTGTACAACTGCCAGATCACCCTTAATCACTGAGCAGGGCAGCAACTCAAAGTAGGAATCGGGAGGCAGACACTGAAGCCATCGGGGAATGCTGCTTACTGGCTTGCTCCTTCTGGTTTGCTCAGTTTGCTTTTTTATACATTCACATTCCAGAACCCCCTTCACAGACTAATACTGCCCATAGTAGGCTGGACCCTCCCACATCAATCATTAACTAGGGAAATGTTGCATAGGCTTGCCCGTTGGCCATTCTTGTGGGGGCCATTTCTCAAAGAGGTTCCTCTTCTCAATTGACTGAGCAAAGTGTCTTCTTCAACCATTCAGAGGAAATCCTGTCATTTGTGACGTTGTGCATGAACACAGAGAACATTCATTACATTACATGAAATGGTGCAGAATTACAGAATGTACAATCTGAGGAAGATTGTGTCATAATAGTTCAGAGTAGGATAGTGCTGACCACAGATGACCTATATGCAGTGGAGTGGGTGACAGCAAAGTGTGATTCAATAGATAGAAAGCTTCAGTTCTACAAGAGAAATAATTTCTCTTGTTCCATGTGCAGTAAGGTAGCTACAGATGAAAATAATGTATATTTCAACATAGCAACAAGAAATGATTTTGAATGTTTTAATGAAAAAAATGCTTAAGCCCATGGATATGCTGATT
Source organism: Ellobius talpinus (assembly GCA_001685095.1). Lineage (NCBI taxonomy): Eukaryota > Metazoa > Chordata > Mammalia > Rodentia > Cricetidae > Ellobius > Ellobius talpinus. Next base: position 8,842 of record LOJH01016333.1, read on the forward strand.
ACTCATGGTGACATTTCACAATGTAAATGTGACACATTTCAAATCTAGTAAATATGTGCAATTATTTATTCAACTATGTGTGTTTTAAAAAGAAATAAAACTACTGAAGTAAAAACCCTTGATTATTATATTTATTATGTATATAAATTATACACACATTATGTATGTATATGATATGTGTCTACATACAGATATATGTGTGTCAATGATGATATTCATGGTGTTGGAGGTCCTTCTGTTTGTGTGTTGCTTTTATTGGTTAATGAATAAAGAAACTGTTTTGGCCCGATAGGGCAGAATTTAGGTAGGTGGAGAAGACAGAACTGAATTCTGGGAGGAAGAAAGTAGAGTGAGAGAACCGCCATGGAGCCTCCAGAGACAGACATGCTGAATCTTTCTCGGTAGGCCACTGCCACAGATTAATAGGAATGGGTTGAATCAAGATGTGAGAGTTAGCAAATAAGAAGTTAGAGCTAATGGGCCAGGTAGTGATTTAATGAATATGGTTTCTGTGTGATTATTTTGGGTGTAAGCTAGCCGGGTGGCCTGGACAGAACAAGTGGCCCTCTTGCTCCCTTCAGCAGATTTGAACAACAAGAACTTTTATCTGCTAAGCTATCTTGCTGGCCCTTTGAAATTTTTAAAATTAAAACGTGGTACTGAGATAACGAACATCAATATGCAAAAAGAAAAAGGACAAAAAAGGGAAAAGAAAATGATACTGAAATTTTATTTTGAACCAAAGAAAAAACATATTAATCTAAATTATTTATAACCTAAATAAGAGATTAAATTTTACAATATTAAGAATGAAGTTTCTATTTCATCTTACACCTGTACAAATGGCCAAGATCAAAAACACTGATGACAACTTATGCCTTTTGCTTTAGTGTGCCTAGTGAATGTTTCTGGGAGCAGAAGCACACACCAGAAAGGAATAGCACTCACAAAGTTAAATTCAAAAAAATTTATGTCAACACTTTAAAAAGACATATAATAATGAATATAATGAGATAATATAATGAAAAGTTAAGCTACAGTTTGAGAAAATATTTTTAAATGCTCTTGCATATGTAAAAAATTTATAGTCAAACTGTCAAAATAACATTTATAATTCAATAATAGGACACACCTCAATTAAAATGGGAGAAATCCTTGGTTGTTTCAACATATCATCTATATGTAATACATATATATGTGTATAGTATGTGATATGTTAAATAATAATGTAGGTATATGCTGAATGACATCATTCATCTGGAAGATCTAAATTTAAAACACAATTATACTATTAGGATATAATATGAATTTTCATAGTAATTCCTGCTGAAAACATGAAACACTGGAACTTTTGTGTATTATTTATCAAAAGCAATCATAGTGTGCACACATTGTAGAACAATTTGATGTAACTTATGAAGTCAAATATTGCTATATGACTACATTTTTCAAAGGGAAATAAAAGCTTGTCTACATGAAAATGTGTGTATGAATGTCTGTTCTAGCTTTTTATCAGCTTCCTTGAAATAGAAGTCACCTAAATATCTGAAAGTATGAGTGGATTGACATGTAACTCTGCATGGATTGATAAGGACATGTTTCTAAACCATCATACATGCAGATGACACACAAAGCTGCACATCTTCTAATTTATAGTACATTATCATATGGACACAATGTTCTGTAAGAAGTTAAAATACATCAAGTCAGTGGTATACAGGACTTCAATCAGGTATAGGGACTGAATACAAGGTGCAAGGAAGCTTTAGGTGCAATGGCAATAGTCTATGTGTTGATAATGAGAGTAGCTACATTATTAATGTCACTTCAAAGCTATCTTAAATTATTTCTAGAGGACATACAAATTTAAGTAAAAGTTACACATAGCATATAGTTCACATACATCCCATATTGATCTTGCCCTGTTATTATCATCTTAAACAAATATTTAAATCTAATATAAATAATGAAATGATACTGATAAAGCTGTGTTGAATAAAGCCATTTTTTTTGGCTGTGGCAGTTTTAGCAGGTTTCTAAAATCAAGTTGCCAAGTTGTTTCCAAATTTTGAAAGTTTGGGGGAAATGTTTTCTTTTTAATAAGAAGCATGTGTTTTCAGAAAGAAATTATAATATTAAATTATAATTAAAACATGATGTTGTCAAATCACAGCACAACATGATAACAATTTAGATGCATCACTTTCACCTGAAGTAGCCAGTTTCACTTAGTTTTTAAGGTTATCTGCTTGACAACACACTGTCCCATGTTCTTATTAAAATGTCAACTAACATATTACTAATACGAAACATTTAGAAGCCAAAGAAATTTTGGCATAAAATATCTGAGGTTCTGGACATATCTGTATTATGTAAGTATTTTCTTTTCTAATAATATTTTATTAATTCCCTCAGCAATTCACTTAATATATTTAGATAATATTCACCTGCTCTCAAATTTTCCAGATTAACCCTACTTCCCTACTTAGTCAACTTTGTGTTTTGTGTTTTTTAACCCATCAAGTTCAATTAGTACTTCTCAAGTCCTCTGGGCCCCTCCTCCAGACCCTGAACACCCTACTAGAAGTCAAAACTTTACCCTGAAGTGACTCTCCCTTCTCCGCAGCTATTGGATTGTCAGTAGCTCTTGAGCTAGGGATGGGACTTCTTGCTGTGGAAGTGTAAGCCAAATAAACCATTTCCTCCCCAAGTTGCTTTGGTCATGATGTTTAGTTGCTGCAATAAAAACCCAAACTAAGACAACATGCTTGGAGTGAAACCACTAAAAAATAAACTAGAATGTGAGTTTTGTCAACACCGCAGAGAGAGCTGTGTCCTTACAAAGAAAATGGATGTTTGTTTAAACTGTCACCTTAAAGGGATCGCTGTTCTTTTTATTAAATACTGGAGAAACCACACACTGATAAATCCAGAAGAAAAGTACAATTTTAAAGAAGAGGGATTTGCTCTACTGGATATTAGCATAGAATTCAAACCTTGCAGCATTATCACAAGAACAGAGACGTGGAGGACAAAGGCACAGCCAGTGTATTGATTTCACAGCAGAACTGGACAGAAGACAGGTACTCATGTGGTTCCCTCTGTTCCTGCCACTAGCATTACACATGGTGCCTCGCACCTGAGCCCAGCAAGGCAAAGGAGGAACTCTTTGATTCCATCGTTGCCTCACTCACTAGAGAGCGTTGGGTGTTCTTAAGCACCACGGCTATTATAACTGTCATCTTGTCCATGAGGAACATAGTCTCTGAAGAGAAATTTGCCCTGAGGCCAACTTGGATTCTCCTTTTTTCACACATCAGCTAAATTTTGTCTGACTGTAGGCACAACCCACTCCCAGTCAACAAAGTTTGAAACAGCTAACAGGATACACGAGAGAGAGAACGTCTTCCGGCTAAGGCACCATCTCTGTCTATGGATGAGGTCACACTCCTAGGCAGTCAAGAGAAGTGATCCAGAGCTGCTGCTGCCACCACACCTGCACAGATCCCTGTCATCGTCATTGTCCCTTGTCTTATCCTTCTGTGCTAACAAGAACAGATGGGAGTGCCACAGAGGGGTCCTGTCATTCTGTCACTGCCTCTTGCAGGGAAGCATCTGAGCTCACAACAGTGTTTATTCAGAGGATATATGACTTGGCTTCTTAACACTACCAAACTGTGAGTACCAGAGAGACCTAGTAGTGACACAGCTAACGTCAGCAGTGCTTGATGGAACCCCTCCGCATCCTGGGCCCACTAGTCCTACTATGGGACTAGCCCTACAACATGGATCCCACACACTGTTATCTCCACCACACCTTCTCTCCTTGCATGACCTTCAGTGACAATGGGTTTTCCTGACACTGGCCTGTGTACACTGTGGCCAAACTCACTAATCACAGCTAAGAGGCTACATGGAGACCTTTGCCATGATGATCAGCTAGAAATAAACACAAAATTGCTTGACAACTGACGTCTCTGAAAGAGAGACGGATGCATACTGAAGAAGGGCATCCCAGGTGCACAAATCAGAAGACAGGCCATGCCCCAAAGGTAATTTTCTAGTAACTCATCCAAAGATATAGTAAGGATGAAATGCTTGCTGAAGAATTCAGAGTGATTACTGATTTCCAGGAGGCTAGAGATGCATAGTTAAATTAAAAACAGGAAAACAATTCAGAATATGAATGAGAGACACAGCAAAGACATAGAGACAGCAAACAAAAACACTAGGAAGGGAAAAAAATCCAGTGAGCCAAATGGAAACCGAGTGGGAGCTCAGGAAGCTAGGCCAAATGCAAGAAAGACTACTGAGACACAAAGACTATTCTGCAGGAACATTACAGTCAGAGAGAATAAGGAAGATACTAAAGAATAAGGAGAGTATTCAAGATTACTGGAACTATAAAGCGATCTCTGATCATCATTTTGTCATGTCTGGCGAGCAAGAAAAAGGGGTTAAGGGCATAGGAAATTTATTTAACAAACTAATAGGAGAAAATGCCCCAAATCTTAGGCAAGATGTGGATGTCCATATCTAATAAATAAATAAACAAACAAACAAATAAATAGTGTTAAATCAGAACTATAAGGCATGACCAGGAGACCTGTCAAAATGCAGAACAAAGAAGGGATTTTAAAATCTGCAAGTGACATATGCCAAACAAGAGTAGGGAGATGGCCCAGCGTGTAAGAGCTCTTGTTATACAAGCTGGAGGATCTGAATTCAAATTCTAAGCACTCACATAAAAAGTCAGGCATGGCAACATTCATGTGCTTGGAACCTCAGCACTGGAAGGCAGAGTCAGGTAGATCCTGGGAGCTCACCTTTGAGACAGACTATCTAAAACAGCAAACTCTTGGTGCAATGAGAGACCTATCTCAAGGCAATAAGGCAGAAAGAAAATAAAGATCCCTAGATCTTCCTTTGTCCCATTCGTGTGCCCATTCCCACACACAGAAGTGCTAAGTCATACATTAGAGTCACCATATTCCAGTAATGGCAGACTTCTCAGCAGAAATTCCACAGATCAAGAGGACATGGAATGACATATGTCACATCTTAAAAATAACCACCAGCCAGATTACTATACCGTTGTCTTCTATTCTGAAATAAAGGAGAAATAAAAGACCTACATAAATGAAAACTGAAGAAAATCATATTCACCAGACTAGTCTTATAGAAGGTCCAAATGTAAAAGAAAGATAATTTCCATCATGATAAAATATGAAAGAATAGACATACTGAAGATCATAGAATAGAATTACGCATTGCCAAATACCCTGAAGATGAATAAGAGAGGAGAATCAAAGTATCGAAATAACTAGAATATGAACAAAATAACAGGTATTATTAGAGATCAGATTTACATGTAATTGTAGAACTTCCTGTTCAAGTGTGCAAAATACATTATTTTATCAATGCTTGGAATTTTCTCTAGGGTAGACCATATATAAGGCTGAAAATAAATTTTATCAAATTAAAGTAAATGAAGTCATATGTTCTAGCTCTTCTGGTTATAAAATGAGGAACTTTAGAAATTAGACATAGATGAAGACAGAATAATAAACAGTTGAGGACTGGGTCGTTGAGGTCAGAAAAAAATTTAAATTCATTGAAGCAAACGGAAGTGGAACCACACAGTATTAAAAGATCTGATCCATTGCAATGCTCTACTAAGAGGAAAAATTAACAGCAGTGAGCGCCTCTGTCACAAGAGGAAGAGTGAAAGACTTCAAACAAACAAAGCACTGGTGTGTCTCAAGAACTTGGAAAGGACAAAACAAACCGAAATTAGTGAGAGGAAAGAAAAATAAAGCACCGCAAGAAATAAATGAATCAAAGTCTAAAGAACAGCAGAAAGGGAAAAGCCCTTTGAAAAGATAAAATTAATGGTTTTAGCAAGACTAACAAAACAGCAATAGCCAAAACACAGGTGAAGATAGGGAGAGATGAGAGGGGGGAGAGGAGAGGGAGAGGAAGAGGAAGAGAATACAATTAGAGATTTCAAAAGCTGGTATAACAACTAATACCATATAAATTTTCCATGGGGATGATTTGGGGGAATAATATGGTACAAATTGGAAAATCTGGAGGAAATGGCCAAGTTTATGGGGTAAAACTGAATTAAGGTATTTTAAAAGCCTGAATCAACCAAAAGCAGGTCCCAGCCCTGCCTTGCCCCTCCCAGTCCCTGGAGTTAAGATGTCATACTCTGTCCTCCACACTCGGTCGCTCCCACAACATTCATCCAATGTCTTTCACAGATATTTCCCTCTCATGAAATCTTGCTCATGTGTCTGCTCTTGACATGTTCGGAGAACTTGCCTTATACAAGGATCTTGCGTGATTTTTATTGACATTGAGATAATACAGCAAAACTTTGGTGGCATGCAAGGTGACTGAGACAATGCTGCGGATGTAATTTGGTTGGCAGAGTTCTTACTTTGCATGTATGAAGTTCTGGGGTGAGTACCCCTGGCCCCCCAAAAAATACCAGAAAAGAAAGATATAGAGATAAAGTAAGAAAACCAGAAAACTGCTTCAGAGTAGAGATGAATTTCAGATTCTGACGACTGTGTTTAGGGGAGACATGCTGGAAGGAAGAAGGAGAGGGGATACTACCAAAATTGTGAATCAGCATCCTAAATTTATGTGGTCTCTCTTACCTGCAGAACATAGTAATTATAGTTCTAAACCTCTGCCCTCAGATTGTTAAAACACACACATGGATATGCACTCATACACACATACACACATACATATAGATATGTGTGTACACTCACAGACACACCTGCACACACACACACACACACACACACACACACACCTTCGCATGTGTGCTGTGGTACTTGTATGAAGGTCAAAGGGTGACTCTTCAAGAGTTAGTTCTCACCTTTCACCTTGGTAGTGCAGGATCTCACTTGTTTCTGCTACTGTACTCTAGGCTAGCCCACCCACTAGATCTGGCCAGCTTTCCTGTTTGTCTTACCTCACCATAGGAATGCCACTATGGGCCACTGTGATAATAGGCTCCTTGCCCTGTTTGTTTTGATCCTTTGGTTTAGTGGTCTTTCTTGAGAAGACTCCCCACGGTCTAGGGTCACAGGAATGTCCTCCCTTCTTTAGTCCCTTTCTCAAACATTGCTCTCATTTGTTGTCTCCATATTCTGGGGTTATTTCTCAAGTTCCTGCCCAAAGTCAGCAGCGGGAGAGAGAGTCTGTGGAGTCAGATATGCTACCCTATTTCCAAAAAAGCAGAGACTTTTCTACTTAGCTTTTTTGGAGTGAGCCTGACCCTGTCTCCCCAGTAATCCAGGCCTGTAGCTTTGAGTGTTGGCTGAGACGCAGACAGGAATCTTTGAGGGTCCCCAGGATGGAGTCTCTTACTCCCAGGGGACAGGGCACGATGCCAAAGGAAATCACGTAGGATACATGACAAATGAAATGAAGGTACAGCCTCCTCCGGTGTGGGGAGTTAGGAAGAGGCATCATCTGATATAAGCCTATGGGACAGAAACCAGAAGAAGAAAAACAAAAGAAGATCAAAGAGACCTCTGGGCCTGCAGAGCTCTCCTGGGCCAGACTTAACAGAGTCAGAGAGGGTCAGGAGGCTTGGCACAGCGGGATGAAAGCTGTCAGGAATATCACTCTGGTCTAGACATGTTTGTTGAGTATTTAGGCTTCAGTGTTTACAATGAAGGAATGAAGAGGAACTCTTCCATACTGATAATTTTTTTCTTTCTTGTTTTCAGCAGTCCAGATCTGCTAGGCTCCCTCAGAGACCACTGGGAGTGCTCAAGACCCTGGAGAGTCGTCGCAACCAACAGCAAAGCATGCTTCAAGCTGGGCATCGAGATTCATTCAGGTGTAACCTGGGAAAATGGAGAGTTTGTGACATTCGGGCTGTGGTTCAGAGCGTTGAGAGAGGCGAGCCTGCTATTTAAGTCACTATCCAGGTTAAAAGACTCCGGCTTCTGCCACCATGCCCACTTCCTTCTGCTCTCTCTGCATTTGCCCCTGGCACACAAACGCAAATGTGAGTTCTACAAAGTTCCTCTGGATCCTTTCTGCACACTCCCTTCTACCCGAGTTACCTAAGCTTCAAATCTTTCTGCAGGGACTCAGATTGCTTCAGCTAATTCTGTCTCGAGGGACATTCTCCTTCTTTAAAAAAATCGGCTCCTTTCAGAATGACGGCAAGGTTTCCATGACCCCGGTTTGCAGAGATAGCAGAAGCCCCAGGGAGTGTAGCATGAGTCCTCTTCAGGTCTGTGGTGCCTGCTTCCAGACAGGAGCTGAAGCGGGGAACAGAGGCCTTAGGACTGCTGACTGTGGCCGCTTCCCCTGCTTTTGGCTCTGGGAGTGCTACACATGTTATTCATTACATAACAGAGGATGGCTTAATATTCAGTCTGAGAGGTGATTTATTTAGTAAAATGTCCTCCATTTTTTGAGCACATATTAATTAGTTATGTCTAGTTTCCAATGTCGATTCATGAGCATTTATTTTTATGGAAAAATTCTCATTCTTTTTGTAGCTGTATAATGAAAGCTGAATGATACTTGATTTTGTTTCCTAGAACAGTATTTAATGATGCCTAAGGGGAAATTATTGCTCTGGGTTAATTTTTTTTAAGCATATGGTTTTCACAGAACTTTCAGGGGCTCATACAGTTATGTTAAGAACCATTTAAGCCAGGGTTGAATACTGGACACTATAGCGTGGTAGAAAGGGTGTTGGTGTTCACTAAGCTAGGAACACTGAATCTTTGACGCGTGACTTTTAATTTGTTCGAGTGAGGATGAAACAGAGATAAAAGGCATGATTTTCATCTTTTAAGTTTTTCAAACAGAAAGGTTCTAAATGATTTGTGAAAAATTGCAAAATGCTGCATTGTTATCAATCCCCAACAAGAAAAGCCCATAACCCAGCCTCTTAGATCCCAACGTGTCTCAAAAAATTAAGGGAAGCTTTCTGAAACCACCTCACAGTCCACACCTTTCAAAATAATACTGGAAAGCTATTTGTCTCTGCTATTTTCATTTCTCATGAGTGTACTGTGAGGTCTCCCAAAGGCCGCGTGATGTGCAATATGATATCTCTAGAAACTGGACACGAGGCGGACAGGAGGGCTCAGGTTTCTGTTAAGCAACATGAAAGAGATTTCTGAACCTGTAACTGCTACCCTTCCTATCAATGGCCTTGTTAAAAATGTCGATTCTCAAAAGAGCTTTTTAGCACCATAAAGGGCTTACTGTTGATATTTTAAATGAACTAGTGTATACTTAAAATGTTACTAATTCTACTTTTGAATGTGTTAAATAAATATTTATAGGAATAACTCGCATTACTCTTTGAGGTCCCCAGTGCTTTTTAAGTATAGAAAAAGTTGTTAGGGTAAGGGGTTTGAAGAATCTGGGAGGTTACACTTTGTGTTGGTCAGGTGAGGTGTTTATGGGTTACCTTGGAGATGCTAAAAAAAACAAGAGCCTATTTTTGCAATTTTTAAAGCTAATATTTATCCAGAAATGGTGATTTAAGACTGAGGGTTGCAATACTTAACTCTTTTGGACCATTTTATGGCTGTATATTTGTAAAAGTCACTGCATTTATTACTATCATTGACACTGATTATTGAGCAGACTGCATATGAAGAATAATTTATTTGTCATGGCAACCATGAGAGATAGGCATTGAAGATTTTCAATTGGAAAACGAAGGGTGAGTGTGCCAAGGTGGCTTAGCTGACATCAACTGGGCTGGTAGTGGCAGGGGTTCTATGGGCCGGTAAGCTTGTGAGCCAAGGTCCTTTCCAGCATCACATCTCGCTTTCTGTGAAGCCAATGGGAAGGACCATGAATGCCAACTGATGGTGTGATCATCATTTTCATTTTGAACAACACTTGGCTTACCGTTTTTGTTTAAATATGGCAGAAAGATGCAGCTCTCAGTATTTATTCATTTCGTAAGCCTGAAGTAAGTGTCCATAATTTTCTATAATTTCACAGCACTCCTTTGCTGTGTTTGGAGAGCACAGTAATCTCTGCTTGTTTAGACTGACAGAGATAAATAATGCACAAAGCAATAAATAGTAAACACCAAAACTACAAGGATGTTGTAAGTTGCACATTCTAAGTTAATAAGAGAACAGATATTTACATGTACATACAGCATGTATCAAGGTAGGCCTGGCATATTTGACCAACAAGATGTCCACGGGGCCAGAGTGGAATCGGCAATGAAGATTGTGGGTAGAGATGAACTCAGAGATTCCACAAAGAGATGGCTAACATAATGTCTTACAGCCAGTATAGTGAGACCTTGAGGGGTGTAAGGAAGGGAATGGAATTTTATAAGAATTGATCTAGATGCCATGTTGAGGATAAAGTGTGCATGACTTCTGATCAAAGAGGCTATTTAGCTAATTGTTGTCTAATTCCAGGTCAGACCACCATGGTGACTTACTGGATAATTTAAATTTAGAGTCTGGGATTGGGCACAGATGTGGTAAGAAGTGAAGTGTTGAGACTCTGAACTTTTCCTTGTCGCAAACTATGTGAATTTTTTCAATGTATTTTAATTTTTATTCCTTTTCATATATATATATATAAATTTGTTCATGCCATTTGAAATATCTTTCTTATATTTTCTGAATTGAATACCTCACAGATTTCAAGTGCAGAGGCCATGGCAATAAACTCTATAGAGGCACAGCTCCAAAGACCACAGAGCGATTGACTGTCACTAAAGACCCTTAGTACTGTCATCTACCCTAAGCTGAGTGTGCAAGGCATCCCATCCCACTGCTTTATTTTTAAAAGTGTTCTACTTAACCCCTACCATAGCAGGCCTTAAAGTTGAAGGAATTGGTCATTACCTGCCTGCAGTAGAGTCACAGCATTATTCATAGACTGGAAGGGCCTAGGACTTGCAGAGTCGGGTCTGCAGGGCAAATGACCACATCCAGATGATTTAGCAGACACTTTGATCTGATAGAAACCCTCGCCCTGGAACTCTCAGTTGAGTTGGTAGCAACTCTTACATCTACTCAACTCCCAGTACAATTGTCAGCTCTTCCTAGAGATAGGTCTATTCATTGCTCAATGTCAAATACAAGGAAACAATGATTCTCATTTATTTGAGTGTTTAAAAAGAAAATTTTGCTATATACGTGCATTAATTTATTCAATGTTTTTAGGTTAGAAGATAAGGGTTGTAATTCGTAAACCATTTTCACTAACTGTAACCTCAAGCATATGGCTTAGACCTTACTTCAGGTTAATTTTCTGAGAAATGAAGAAAATAATAATAATGTGAGCTCATTGCTATATGAGAAATGGTGTATGGTACTTGCAAAACAAATATAATTTTATTAGAAGACATCATTGGACATTTCGAGAACAATATCTTGATTAATATATAAAATAATGTGGTAAAATTTAATAATGGTTCTGTTGCTTCTCTTTCAATTACAGTCTCTGCTGTAAGCCAGAAGACTTACCAGGACTTTTTTCTAGGAAAGAAACCTGATAATCTTTTGCCTTCCTCAAAGACTCGAACATTTTCCTACTCAAAATTCATTTATTGGTACTTGATAAAGTCCCTTATCAACAAGATTATTTCACCCCCATGTTGAGCATAAGAGTGTTGCAGTCATAGAGACAGTGATTACAATGGCAGGTGTCCTCTCCTCAAGGAAGATGTATGAAGCCAGTTAACAGGGGGAAAAAGCAGGACGCATTTAGACAGCAGATAATTTCTGTACTCACTCCTTCCCTCCTAGTTTCAATGAGCATTTTGTTCAAAAATAACCATCCCTCCACTGTGACAGCTCGGGGCACTATTCTTAGAGAAAATATAACATAGCGAACAAAAACATATTCTTGCCATATTGTAATTAGCTGCAATTCATTAAAAGGTTTTTGCTTATTTGTTTTTCTGTTTGTATAAATATTGTTTGCCCAAAACAACAGGAAATGTCCAAGACCACTTACTTACATGTGAACTCGAAAATCACAGGAACTTTCTCAGTACATGTTTATAAACTTGCATGCTTTTTTTTGCTACAAATACCTATATATCCCATAATGCATTATTTTTACTTTATATGTAGTGTGTCATAAGTATTTAGCAATGTCTTTAGAATTATTCTCAAAATATAAAAAGGAGAAATAGCTAAGCAGCAACAAAAGATTGAGCACGAATGATCAACGCGTTCACAGGAGACAAAACCCAGCCGTAGTGCCATAAAATCATGATGAGAGAGGAAGGCATGTCCTGTCAACGAGACCCGCCAACGTACACGGCTGTCTGTCTCTTCTTTCAATTACTGTTACAGCCTGAGCCAAAGGATTCTGAGTTTGAACAAAATCGCAGAGACACTGCTGGTTTGGGAATCCATTTCAGATTCTGGAGAAAACCCTCCAAAAGACAAAACCTTGGCCTCCTGCAAGGCACGGGGTTTGGAGGTCTATTTTATAGTGTGGGAATGATTTGATACTGACGGGCAGGCGCTGTGGAGAAAAGAGGAAAGCATTCCCCTGTGAGCTGGCTGAAATGGCAGTCATCTGATGCCTTCCCAAATCCGTCAGCTATGGCATCCTGTTCTTCACATCACTGTTTTCCCTCGATGCTTAGGCTCCCTTACCAAATGGATTTGAGCTTCAAAGGCAGTAAAAGCGAAATCAGCGCTCCTCCAACAGCCAGATTTTGTGCCTTTTAGTCAGGCTTCGTGCCTGGCTCGCTCCGGTGAAGTTTAGCTGTTCTCTTTGTGAAGGAGAACAGCTTGAAGTATGGAAATTTATATAGAGTGCTCTTTCACCTAAGAGGTTTTACTCCTGGAAAAGTAAGCATTATTTCTCAGAATAATGGTCCCGTTTCAGTGGATGCTGTTGAACTTATGGCTTTGGAGACCCTCTGGCATCTGTGATCTTTAGCAGATGTCCTGGCTTACCTGAAGTCTCCACACCACTTAGGAATTGGAGCACACAGGATCAAGCATTGCTGCTATGCACTGGCTTTCTAAACCTGGCCCTCCAGCCTTCCAGGCCCCAGCTCTCCAGTCCTCCCATCCTCCCGCCTCCCAGCCCCCAGCCCCTCCAGGCCTCCAGCCTTCCAGCCCTCCAGCCCTCCAACCCTCCAACCCTCCAACCCTCCAGCCCTGCAGCCCTCCAGCCCTGCAGCCCTCCAGGCCTGCAGCTCTCCAGCCCTGCAGCCCTCCAGCCCTGCAGCCCTCCAGCCCTGTAGCTCTACAGCCCTGCAGCCCTGCAGCCCTGCAGCTCTCCAGGCTATGAGACAGACAAATTTCAGTGTTGATTACTGGCTTGCAATGAGCATAATCTAATTGAGTGCTTGTCACTGAGGACATTCAAAGTGATAAAACTTATGACACTAATGATTTAAAATTATTTTTCCTCTGTAGAACTTCTCACGTTTTCATATGTCTGGGTACAGTTATGATTTTTTCCACAAACACATTAAGTCACAGAGCCTTTTTTTGCAGAAGACCTAAAATAATCTGTTACCCAATGCATGTGCTTTGGGAAAAACTATTAAATAAATATATGTACTTAAGCACAGTTGAATAATAGTGCAAAAATATTTCTGGATGCTAATCATTCAGCAAGCTAGAGAGAAGTCACAAAGTGCAATGGTCAAAGCAAAATATACAACAAAGCATTAGAGTACCTGCAAAATATATGTTGTTTTAGACACTTACTTAAAAAATACATTAGAGGAGTCCTGTCCCTGTGCTGAGGACAACCTTTCAGACCGGTGAGTGGGTGCCATCCCGAGGCAGGGCACCCGCCCGGCCGGAGGGGAGTGCAGGGCACCTCCAACTCCTGCTGCAGGGGCTTCTTCATTCCACAAGACCCTCCCCTCCCCCCAAGTTCGCCCTTTTGTCTGCGGGATCCATGGACCTCCAAGAGTCTTGTCCCTGTACTGAGGACAACCTCTCAGACCGGTGAGTGGGTGCCATCCTGGGGCGGGGCAGAAAGTCCAGGAAAGGAGCACTGGGCCCCTTCAGCTCCTGCTGCAGGGGCTTCT
>LOJH01016334.1:0-12016 GCA_001685095.1 Ellobius talpinus
TAATTTCAATTGCATAAACATTACATAACGGATGAACTGCCGGGGCATAAAGGGAGTTGTTCCATGAGACCAACATGGGGCATTTCAGAGGACAAGGGTAATTGTGTAAGACTGCCTGCCAGATGGGGTGTGAGAGTAGACCATCAGCCATGAGAGTTTGGACTGATTTTGTAGTCATCTCCCTTCATAAACAATCTCACACCCGTAATCCTGGCACTTGGGAGGGTGAGGCAGGAGGATTGTTGTGAATTGAAAGCCAGCCTGGAGTACAAAGTGAATTTCATGCGACTTTTGGGCTATAGAAAGAGATTTTGCTGAAAACAACAATAACAAAAACAAAGACAAACTCCAAATTGATGAAGACAGGAGCCCATTCTGGCCCCTGAGTTGAAGCTCCCGTGAGAAGGGTTGCTGGCAACTCAACTTGGCAAGTCTACAGTCAGAAAAAGGTTCACTCTGTACGCTGGCACAGGAAAATATAGGTTTGAACATAAAATATGATTGGTTCAAAATATGGACCTTTAATTACATTTCATTTTATTTTTTACAGTTAGCGAGATTCTTGTTTATTACTGTCCTGGGTCACACTGGGCAGAAAGCTGCCATGGCTGCTGTCCAGTTCCCCATTTTCTCTCTTTAGAGTATAGCTGATAGTTATTCATAGAAGTTATTCCTGGACTTCTGCATTTTCAAATTCAGAAGTATTTGGGCTGGGGGCCTCACATAGACTCTATTCACTAGACCAGTGGTTCTCAACCTTCCTAATGCTGTGGCCCTTAATACAGTTTCTCACATTGTGGGGACTCCCAACCATGACATTATTTTTGTTGCTACTTTGTAACTATAATTTGGCTACTGTTTTGAACCATGATATAAATATCTGTGTTTGCCGATGGGTTTAGGTGACCACTGTGAAAGGGTTGATACCCACCGGTTGAGAACGGCTGATGTTGACCCAGCAGGCCTCAAATTCACAGAGACCTGCCTGCCTCTGCTTCCCCAGGGCTGTAATTAAAGAGACATGCCTATGGCAGTTGTGACCCACAGGTTGAGAACCACAGCCCCGGACCTACAAAGGGGACTGTTGGCAAGCAGCCCTGACAACGATATTTATGATTTTGGAAACAAAAAAGCAGCAAAATGTCAGGACACAGCCCCAGAGGCAAGAACGTTTCATATGGAATAAATTAATTTTGTAGAAAGTAACGTGAAAAAATATTACATAAAGTAACGGAACTCTCCATAGCCACGCTGGCCACTCCTTGGAGATCATTCTTCTGTATCTTGCCAGAGAGGAACACAAGCCTAAGACCTCTGATATTTCTTTCCCAAGCTTCTACCTGGGAACCCTCTCCTGACGGCATAATCTTTACCCTGTGGTAGCTCTAGGAGCATTTATCTCAATACGTTATAGCTAATATTCATCTGTCATCATTCCGGATTATGAACTGGGTCCTCCACGTTATAGATTTTATCCCTACGATGGCACTTGCTGCAGAGTGGTGAGGCCATGGTTGCTTGTGGAATGAATACATGCGTGGAGGTTTGCCTCATGTGCGTTGATGGAAAAAAGAAAACAGAACTCTTTATGGGAAGTACGCTGTTCCACCCCTAGAGGAT
Source organism: Ellobius talpinus (assembly GCA_001685095.1). NCBI lineage: Eukaryota > Metazoa > Chordata > Mammalia > Rodentia > Cricetidae > Ellobius > Ellobius talpinus. Next base: position 1,621 of record LOJH01016334.1, read on the forward strand.
TCTGCCTCGCTATTTATGCTGAGCTGCCAATAAGATGGCAACACATGTCAGTGATTAAGCCCTGTAGGGTGGCCACAAATGCTAGCATGTTTTGATTACTTCTCCACCGTGAGTCCATGTGTTATAGTATACTTAATTAATATTGATTTTGAGAAAGAATTTCTGGATAATAACAGGAGATTAACTGTTTTTGCTCTGGTGAATTTTTTGTTGAATATCTTGTTGTAGTCTAGCTCAAAGCTTTGTTTTTTTAAATCAATTTGATCAAAGGAATTTTTAAAATCAGTCCAAGAAATAAAAAAATAACCGTAACATTTCTGTCTTGTTGAACTAATAGAAGAATAATAGCTCTAAAGAAAGAAAAATATTCTTTAGAAAAGATATCAAAGGAATCATGAACAGCTTCAGCTAGTTCTGCATTTGAAATTATGTAATTATTATTTGTCTTTTCATTAAACATCACTAAGTGCCAGTAATGTGTGCCCATTATATTTAATCATAATGTCTTTTTAATAATATTCCTTTATAAATTTGAATGTTAGAGACCATAATGTGGGACTCTTTTCAGGAATAGGATAACATACTCAGCATCAAGACCCCCCCTACTGCTTGTTTTACCCCACTGTGGCTCCACAAGAATGAAGTTGGGAACACTTATTCACATATAATCTTGCAGATGACACGGTCAATCTGTCAGCTAATGTACTGGCCTTCACACATGCACATGGTCATTCTGTTCCTTTGTGAATGGAAAGTAAGGCCTGGGATAATTTCTGTGTGCTGTCTCTCTACCTTCCCATAGTAGATTCCTTTCGTGACCATTGTGGTATGGCTACTGCATGGTGCCACCGCTGAGGCTGGGAAGCAGAGCAAGCTGGCTGAGCCTTGTGGGCATGAGCCCAGGCTTTGCCTCTTGGGACATCGTCTTCACCTGTGTAGCTACAGTCTCAGGTGCAGCTGCTTGGCCTGCTTTATGGAGAGGGGGGCTCTCTAATGAAGACACATGATGCTGTTAAGAAACATCTTGGCATCTAGTCTTCCTTTGTTGTATTGACTCAATGCAATTTTCAATTTAATTATTTTTCTTAAGATTAAGAAAATAATTCTGTCTAATAAGGAAAAGCCCAGGACTGACCAATTCAATGCCAGACTCGATTGAACCTTTAAGAAGATTACACGTCAAAGATCCTCAAAGCATTGCATAAAATATAAAGGGAGGAGCCATGCCAAATCTATTTCACAAAGGCAGCATTACCTTGTCACCCAAACTGGGTGGCACTACAACAGGAAAAGAAAACTATAGGTCAACCTCCCAAATGAACCTAGATGCGAGAATTCTAGCAAATTCTAGCAAACCAAATCCAAGAACACAATAAGAAAATCATACACTATGGGCAAGTTGGTTTCAGTGTAGTGATGTGGGGTTGGTTCAACATACGCAAATCACTAAATGTAATACAGTACATAAACACATGATCATAAAACAAGGAAAACTCACATGATCATGCCAATCGATGCACAAAAGACTTTTAACAAAGCTCAATAGTCCTTTGTGACTGAGGTCTCAAAGAATCAAGAACACAGGAAATACACCCTAATGTGGGCTATACATGACAAACCTATACCCGACATTACACGAGGTGCTGAACGACTGAAGGCATATTCTCTAAAATATGGAATGAGAGAGGTGCCCACTCTGACTGCTCTTTTTTAGTAGAGCACTTGAAATCTTCTATGGGCTAAGAAACAAATGAGAGAAATGAAAGGGACACAAATAGTAAAGAAAGGAATAAAATTACGTCTGCTTTTGGACATGACCTTATGCTTAAAAGATTCTGCAGATTCCATTAGAAAACTTCTAGACACAGTAAACAGTCTGAGCAGAGTAACATAGCCCAAAATTAGCTTACAAGGAGCATAATACAACATTAACAGACAAGGAACACAATGCAAAATTAACATACAAAATTAGTAGTTTTTCTACATACCACTACTGAACTTGCTGAGAAAGGAAAAAAGAAAAAGGAAGAAAAACCACACATTCACAGTAGGCTAAAAAAGGAATAAAGATCCACCCAGGAATCAACTCAGTGAAGAAAACAAAGGCCTGTACAGTAAAAACTTCTAAGACAACAAAAGAGAGAATTTAGAGGAAGCAGTGGAGGGAGAAATAACTGTGACCTTCTGTGCTCCTGATTGGCAAAATTAATACTGTGAAGATGGCTAAATTACTGAAAGCAGTTTACAGATTTTTGCACAGGTCCTATCCATCTCAATTATATTCTTCACAAAACTATAAAAAACATGGAAAACCCTAAAAGTCATATGGACACACAATGACCCCACATAACCAAAGCAACACTTGGAGCAATGGCAGAGGTGCCACAGATATCTGATCTCAAACTGCATTGCAGAGTCACAGTAACAACAAAAGCCCCAGCTTACAGCTGGCACCAAAATAGACATAGAAGAACAGAAAAGAGAAAATCTGAAGCCACAGAGCTACCATCAGGTTATTTTTGACAAAGAAGTAAAACACAAGCTTTGAAGAAAAGATGGCTTCGTTAAAATGTGGGAAAATTGGATTTCCACATGGGAAAGAATGAAACTAGATCCATATTTCTCACTGTGCACAAAAACAAATTCTGATTGAATTGGAGATCTTAATTAAGGACTGGAACTTTAAATCTGCTGGAAGAAAACACAAAGGTTCTTCTGGACAGAGGCAGAGGCAAAAGACTTTCCCGAAAAGGCTCCAGTAGTATGGGAAATAAGTGAGGTTATGTAAAATTAAAAAACTTCTACACAACAAAGGCAAAATTTCCAAGAGCGAAGAGACAGCCTCCAGAATGGTAGAAAATATTTGCCATCGGTATTTCAGATCAGGGATTAATAAGTAGACTATAAAAAGAACTGAAAAATCACACCCCCCATACCCCTAAATCAACCAGTCAATAAATGGGCTCGCTGAGCAGACTCCTTAACTGAGTAGCCTTAAGCAATACGAATGATCAGTACACACTACAAAGTGTTGAACATCCTCATATCAGGGACATGCATCTGCTTTGAGAGTCTAAGCCACCTCACTCAAATCAGCGTCCACCATGGAGAAAGCAAATGAGAGAAGCATTGGTGGAGATGTGGGAAAGGGGACCCTTTCAATATTTTGGGTGGGAACCCAAACATGTGCAGCCACTGCAAGAACCAGTATGGGGTCTTTAGAAAACTTAAAATAGAACCACTTTTTTATGATGCAGCTATGTTAATCTTGGGTATATACGTGTATATATATCCCAGATTTTATATACATATGTATATATGTATGCCAGTAGCACTCTAAATCAACACACTATAGAAATACTTGTTAATCTCTGCTTATTGCTGCATTCATAATAGTCAGGAAATGGAACTAGTTGAAATGTCCTTCAACAGATGAATAGATAAAGAAAAGAATGAAATCATGATATTTGCAGGAAAATGAATGGCTCTGGAAAGCATTATGTTAAGGGAGATAAGCCAGGTGCAGAGATACATGACCACATTTTCTACCATTGCAGATCCTAGGTTCCAAGTTATGTATAAGTAGATGTGTGTGTCTGTGATTATATGTGTGTGTCCATGAGAGGGGAGGAAGAGATCCTCAAAGAGTGGGGAAGAGAGGGCAATGGAACTCATTTACCACGAAAGCAGAGCTAGGGCCTGTCTGGGGAGAGGAAGGGGCTAGGCACAGAGGAGGGCAGAGGATGGAGGGATCACTTGGAACAAAATATAATGCCATAAATACGAATGCACACATACAGATATGTACATGCAAATATACCATACATGCAAAAATAAAAATTAAAAATACTGTAATGAAATATTTTAGTTTTATGCTAAGCCATAAATTAAAAATAATTCTGAAGATGTAAGATCAAATTTACTGCTTTTTTTGGAAGAGTTCCACAGATCATATCTTCCAAGCAGGACACCCATATCTTTACCTGCACAACAGCACGGCTGAAGAGGACATCCACCCCTGCTGCAGAGAAAGCATTCAGTGTGCAAATGACCTGATGTGTCCAGCAGTTGAGGTGTGGGGTGGGTCGGAGGCAAAACCATATTGGGAGCAACAGACTTGTGGTATTAGCAAAGACAAAGATGTAGTCCTATATACTTGTCAGTCATGCCACCAGGGAGGGGCTGGTAGAAGCGTGGCAAGCATTCTAGTCCAAGCTTCATTTGGAGTCTCTGCTGCCTAAGAAAAGGTCTGTGTATTGAAGACTGAAGGTGGATAGCTCAGCCAGGCATGCTAGTGCGTGCCTGGTATCTTAGCACTTGGTCCCCAGAGGTGGGAGGCGGGGAGGAATCTTGAGTTCAGGGCCGGGAGATGCTTCGTCAATTCTGCTGCTTTGGCCATCAATTCTGCTGCCTTGGCCCAAAGAACAGAAAAAGTAACTGTGTTACTTTTCTTTTTTTAATGTTACTTTAGGTTTGCCTTTCTTAAAATAATACTATAGTTTTTGTTTTCATTTCATGGCTTTGGTAACTGGAGGGCTACGGAACACAAGACCCTACTGATGAGAAAAAATGATGTCATTTATTTTAATTCCTGTTGAGTCATCTAAGGCCTATTGTGTGCTAAATATTATGCTTAATACTCAGGATGTAAGATACTGAGGCAAAGAAGGTCCCTAGTTCAATGAAGCTCATTCCTCTGGATTGAATGTGACAGTCTAAGAAAAAAGCAAAGTGCAATTAAAAAAAAAAACTGTAACCATGGTTTGTAAAGGTAACGAAACACAGCAGAGGGAACTGAGGTCTGTGCTGACTGTAGAGCAAGTCTCCCTGAGCACCTTAGGGAGAGATCAGAAGCTGAGTGCCTACCCAGGGCACCTCCAGGATGTGGGCAAGGTGGCATCAGCAGCTCTGTCTTGATGCTACACCCTTAAGAGATGTGTAGGTAGACCTTTCGTGATGTTCTCCTCTGTCCTTTGCTTAAGGAGGCAAAGTTGAATTTTGTAAGTCATTCACTATCTAAGCCAATAATTGTTTCCAATGGCCCAAGGGAAAAGTTCCCGACTGTGTTCTGACTACAGTGGTGACGGTGATCGACTGTCACCTTTACAGCTTTGTGTGCTGTAAAGTTTAATGGAAAATTTGCCACATCGGTGAAACCAAAGAAGCCCACGAATGGAATAGAGAAAAATCACACTGTTACTATGGTAATGGCTTCACATTGGCAGCTGAAGAAAATCATTTAGCAAAGTTATAAAACCGTAGTAAATATTGGACGGCTTTATGGAAATGTAATAAACTGAAGCCATATATCACAGTGCACTCAAGTTCATTTTACATTTATGCCACACAGCAAAATTATAATGCAATCGAGGACTAAATGACTTATAAATGTTAAGCACATAGTTAAGCATGGAATATGTCAACCAGGGTCTTTGTGGCCTTTCTGGGTAATACATTCAAGTCAGATGCGAGAAACACAGCCTGTTTCTAAGTCCACGTATATTGTGCCCTTTCAAAGACAGATGTAGTGCAAAAATCATAACCATTTTCTTGTAGGTAATCAGGTAAGGTGTAATGGGAAACTTGCAAGTCCTTGGCATTGCATACAAATTTATCAAGATAAATGCCTGGATACTGTTACTGCTCAGCCTGATCCAAAATGGAATTGCACTTTGTGTTGCTTGCCACACTCTCTGCTTTGTGAGAAAACCACCAATTTTACTCAGGAAACACAACTCTCGCTTTGTCTTTTCTAGATACCATTGCAAGGAACTGAGCTTGATGGTGGTTTGGGTCACATCACCCTGGGAAGGAGAAGTGTTTTCATTTGCAGGGAGCAGTCTCCTGCAAGGAATCATATTCCTCCCAGCTGGCTGGTTCAGCTCTCCTGCAGAGTTTTCTGGAAGGGACACAGGCTTCCAAAGGCACCAAGAGGAACCATTTCCAACAATGGAGTGGAGGATGCGCATGCATATTGATTGCTTTGTCATGTAATTCAGGCCTCTGCCATGTGACCAGAAAGTTACACTGTATTAGTAAGATGACCAAATAACTATGCTAATAGTTAGCTCTTACCTTCTGAAAATCCAAAACAATTGAGTCAACCAATCAGGCAAAGCCAAGCCATCAATCTAAGTGTCAACCAAGTGGGAAACGCAAACCCATCCCCCTGAGAACCCCCCCTGCTCAAACCTCAGGACTCTCATTTTTCACACTCCATTCTAGGTTCGCAGCAGGGACGAGATACGTGGAGGGCTTTCCTTGGTGCTCGGGCACTAGTTCTCAGTGGCTGGCACAAGCCTTGCCACCACCTCGGTCCACACTGCTTCATCGTCCCATCCCTCCAAGGACATCACACAGTGCATACTCCAGCTTCTTTTAAAAGAAGCCCATGGCCCTGGGCTGTGGAAAGGGATTTATCACACAGAAGGATTGAGACTGGCATTTCTTCAAGAGCATTCTTACACAAAGTTGCTGATTGGGCAGGTGACAAGCACAGACCAAAAAAAAATCCTTTAATAAAATTAATTACTTGCAAAATGCTCCTGGTGTCTTCTATAAAATTTAAATATCTACTTGGATACGTGAAGCGATGGTAAGTGAGGTTGTTACTAGGCAGATGATAACAGGAACATCTTTTCAACGCGAGGTGCTAGCTAAGAGCTTTGCATGGGTCATTTCATTTCACATTCTCTACAAGGTTTAAGGTAGGCATTAATGTTAACTGTATTTTCCAGATGAGGACGGAGATGAAAAGAATAACTTCCTGAAAGTCATGCGACAACTCAGTGACCATACGGGGACCCAAACCTCAGTGTATAGAATCTGTGTGTCGTGTTGTACCCTTGTCCACCAAACTGAGATCTCTCTGGGTTAAGTATTGTCCTGGCTAACAGAAACAAAGGTATATCATTCGCACCCAGCACAGAGTCAAAACATGGGGTATAGGCACATCCCTAAGTCCCAGGACTGATATGCAGCTTGCCTATGGCTGTCACCGGGATGTGCGGAACGGTCATTTCGAGGCTGCAGTGAGAGAAGAAAGCAAATGATGCCGAGCCCATGTCGGTGCTGATCTAGACGTGAGAGGAAGTGGTGAGCTGGGAGGTAAGATGGTGGTATGGAGCTCGAGAGAAGCTGAAACTCCAAGACAGGGTGGCGTGGATGATGACAGGCTGATTCGGAAAGAAAACTGTAGACGCGGAACTCGAGCTAATGTCTTGAGCCAGGACGGGTAACCACAGGGGGAGAAATGGAACGAAAGAAATAAAACATTATCATTATCTCAGCTTCCACCTTCTTCAGAGGACCATGGTTAATCATGTGCTATCATGTGTCCCTTTAGTCTTTTTTTTCCATTCTGGGGGGAAAAAGATTTGTGTACACAGCTGCCTCAAGTGCTATGTATTGTTATCCCCTTCCCCCCAAATAGATCAACATGTTTAATACTTTTCCATCTGGAAACACTTGTCATGGACAAATCTGTTTCTCTTTTTGGCTTCGGGTAGCACAATGATACTAAGCATGTGTCTCCAATCTGCCTTCTTTCCCATTTCTACAGGTGGGGAATTCACTCTTAGCCTCGACTTCAGCATCCTTGGCATGCAATCTTCCTTTCCTTATCGAGACATTTACATTTGCAGTGAAAAGAAGCACTCACAATTTTCCTTTAGCATATAGGACTTGCCATCCTCACCTCTTGGGCTTTGGGGTCATTATCAGCTACAATGACAACGAATGGGTTTATAAGGTCTATATGAACAGGGCCTTGGGTGCCCTGACAACTGATCTAGTAAAAGATACCGAGTTCCTCCGTTCTTCATACTGTATGAAGTATCAAAATAACTACAGGAGTAGGGGACGGACTTAGTCTTCTGGAAATAGAAGTTGTGAGCGAGTGAGTGGCATGGGACCAAACCATGCAGAAGCGACCTCAGACATCACTATGTGGACTTTCGTCTTTTTCTTCTCAACAGAAGGAGGGGGATGCTCAAAGAAAGAGGTCATCTTAGGATCCTGAAAGCTGCCTGGGGACTTTCAAAATCCCCTAATCCACACCTTCTGCCTCCTCCAAAGCACTATGTCAAACAGATTTTATCTTAGGGAAATTCAAAGCTAGAAACACTATGCCCCCAATCAAACGAGTTTAGCCTTCATTTGAGAAAGTCCTGTATAGGATTGTCATTATTCTCAAGGCATTTCTCATGGTTTCCTGAGGGCAGGCACACTGCTTGCCTGGCAGTGTCTATCTTCCCTTCTTTGGTAGCAGAACATGGTTTGTAACTTGGCTTTTGAATGTCTGGATTTTCGGAGGTTCTCAGCACACTGGACGGTGGCGTCTTTCAGCTGTGATTCAATCGAGCATGACGGTTAAGAAACTGAGTTCAGGGACTGGAGAGACGGCTCTATTAAGAGCACTGGCTGCTCTTCCGGAGGACCTAGGTTTAATTCCCAGCACCCACACGGCAGCTCACTTTTGTCTGTAACTCCAGTTCCAGGCAATCTGATTCTGACACCCTCACACCAACAGCTCTGCAGGCACAACACCAATGATCATAAAATAAAAGAAACAGGGGGTGGGGGGAGAAATAAAGAAAAGTTCCTCTGTGGATACACAGAAGTTTTCTCAGCTATAAAGAACAGAGTGAGGTTCACAAAAGGAGAGCTGTAACTGGAGACAATCAAATTAAGCAAACCAAGATTTTTCTCAGAAAGACAGATACTGTATGTTTTATTTTTTTGGTATGGTGCCTAAGCTTTGTATAGATACATGAAATCATGCATACATATAAACGTGAGGATAGACTCAAAACTGCCTAGGAGAACAAAGAGATTAATGGGGGGTAGGGAGTGTAGAGGGGAATATATTCACTATACAATATATATGTGTATGAAAGTGTCCTTGTGTAACATGGTACCGTGTAAAAATGGATATGTGTGATGAAAAGTTTACAAAATGAAAGAAATGGGGGCGGGAAAGAGTCTGTGCTCTCCCGTGGCTCATTTATTTCTAGCGTGTAAGCATTCAGAGTCCGTAAATAATGCCCCGGCCAGTGGGTGACTTCTTATTATGTACACAGAGTCAGGACATAATAATATTATTAGAGGTCTAAAGGAAGGGTTTCGAGAACCAGGCTTGAAAGAATGGGCAGCTTGCTTAATAGGCCTTCCTGTCGGACTCCAAGTGATGTTTTAGAAGGGTGTGCAGATAAACATCTCACTGTTTGGAGCCACAGACAATTGTATTCTCATTTCAGTAGGAACTGCAACTCAAGTGGGTTAAGGACATAAACATTGAATAGTAAAAAGCCCGGAGCTGGGGAATGGAGTGTCGATTCATCGTTTCTCTGTGGGTGAGAGGAAAATCAGGTCTATGTAGGTGGATCGTTGAGTTGCCGGACTGGAAATTCTGTTTTGCTTGCTTCTGGACAGGGTTATTTATTTCATATATAGACTCCTGGACAGGTTTTTATTGTTAAAGCGTCAGGGTGAATATTGTTCCTATCCATAGATAACAGCAAAAATAATGAAGCTTCATAATGGTGTGATATTAGAGTGTCAATCTTGGCATCAGAAATACCTGGCTCAAAGCCCGCATCTACAGCTCACAAGCCACTTGACCTTGGACAATCTGCTTCATATTTCACATGAGTCTTTCCTTATTTATAAATGGAAAAATTTGTGTCTTCTTCCAGTGTTGGTCTGATAATTTATCTTCAATTTAGCCTCTCTCATTTCTCTCTCTCTCTCTCTCTCTCTCTCCCCCCCCCTAGTCCTTTTTTCCCATTCTCTTTTCCTCTTTCTCTTCCTTACTTCCTTTTTGGTGCTGAGGCTTGATCTAGTGCCAATAGCTAGGCAGGTGTCCTCCTACGGAGGTAGTGGTTCTTAACCTTCCTAATGCTGCAACTCTTGACTACAGTTCCCCGTGCTATGCTAACCCCCAACCATAAAATTATTTTCATTGTTGCTTAATAGCTGTAATTTTTCTACTGTCATGCATTGTAACGTAAATATCTGATACACAGGATAGTTGATAGGCGACCCTGTAAAAGGGTCACTTGACCTCCAAAGGGGCCATGGCTGCACTGAGGTATTGCCAGTTGTGGGCTACCTTTAAAACAATGAACTTTATGGAGCCTGCCAATCATATTATGCCCGAGGGTGGTGAAGAAACACCAATCTGCTGTTGAGCAGAAGGCAAGTGTACACTTCACTGTTCTTTTCATTGGCTTTCCCTTAGCATTCAGTTCTCATAAAAAAGCTGCAGTAGGCTGTTACTGAATGGTCTCGTTGGCAAGGAATGAGTACAGGCTAGGTGGAGGAATCAGGAGAGGAAGGATGGTGTGCGCATGTGTGTGTGTGTGTGTGTGTGTGTGTGTGTGTGTGTGTGTGTGTG
>LOJH01016335.1:4764-27803 GCA_001685095.1 Ellobius talpinus
GAAAAGAGACCGTAAGAATCTATTTGTTACACCGGTGCAGTGTGTGTGTGTGTGTGTGTGTGTGCGCGCGCACGTGCGTGTGTGCATGCATGAGTGCACATGAGCACACTTGTGCCTGTGCAATTGAGGTCAGAGGTCAACTTCAGGATTCATACTTTACAGGCTGTTGAGCTTTTGTGAGACAGGACCTTTTCCATGGTGTACAATGCAGCAAGGAGACAAGGTTGACTGGCCAGGGAGCCACAGGGATCTTGCCTCTGCTCTTAAGTGTTGGGACTGACAAGTGCTTGCCGCTACACAGCCTAGCTTTCTTATTACATGAGTTCTGAAGACCGAACTTGGTCCTCGTGTTTAAAAGGTCAAAACTTTAGTGACTGAGCTATTGCCCCAGTCCTCATAGAAGAATTTTTAAGAAGCCAAATTAAATATTGCCTTATCAAAATAATCTCATTACAGCCTTTTTAAAAAATGAGATGTCTCCATCATCTGCAGTGCCTTGCATGCTTCCCTCTTTACTAAATTTTCTCTGCCTTCCAGCTCATCGCTCTGTGATTAAATTTTGTTTTATAAGAACCTTCAAACTTTTTTCTTTTACAAATGCAGAGCACTGTATTTCCTGTATTTTCTCCAGTCTCATTCAGTTCTAAGTTACGGCTCTTCCTTCTGTCCTTATCAAGCCTAGCAAACTCCTAAGCAAAACCTAATTCACAAGAAGCTTCCTACATGTTCTGATTAATCTTAAGAATAGTTCTGTTAAGTAGTTTCTACCTCTGGGCTCTTAGCTGATTTTGCAAAGGGAATTTACTATGGTCACACTCTACCTGCCTGTGAGAGCTGATTCCTTAAGGAAGCTAACGGCATTCATAAATGCCACAAAAGCACATGGTTCCAATTTTATAGGAACACACACACGTGCGTGCACACACACACAACCACCCACAAACAGCTGTAGTAACTGGGCATTTATCTCCTTATAGGCGTGTGTCTCAGCACATACAAGGAGTGCACATGTGTAGGTATTCTGAAAGTGCCCTCAATAGCTGACTGAATGTGAACACACATTCAAAGATGTCAAAGCTTGTTTTGAAAGCTCTGAGCCTGTAAAGAGTTGTGCATTTTCCAAAGGCGAAAGCTTAAGAATGAATATTTATCTTTGTAACTAATGGAAGAATTATCGTAGCTGCTTCCACTCCTGTATAAATGCTACTTGAAATACCATGGCCTTATATGGGGTTGCCCACACTTCTCTCATGGTCTATCTGCAGACAATCTATTCAGTTTGGAGTTACACAAAGAGACTGTAATGATGGTGCAGCGCTTTTCTTCTCACACATTAATTTTGCATGCGAAAGCACAGTTTTGATTGTGTTTTATGCCTTTTAAGGGAAGCCCGTTACAAAAAATGTTTTGAATGTTTTGGCATCTGTTATCTTCATTTTCAGTGAATTCATTCATTTCAGTTTATAATAGTTTTGGATGTTCCCTTCTTTTCATCCATGTAACTAGTTTTAAATTATTTAATTACTCATAAATTCTGAATTCTCTTATCCCAAAGTAAGTGGCTTTCCTGAGAATACTTAAAAATTTAAAGGCCAGTGGGTAGGAAGCTGCTGCTTCCTTCTCAGAAAGGACGTTGGATGTTGGTGTTTTAGACATGCTACCTCCTTAAGGCTGGGTGTGGGAAAGGACAGAGGACACTGTTTCAGGGCCGGAAACCCCTTTGTACAGGCCTTGAGATGAGAACGGTGGACTTGGCAGGTCTGTGACTGGCTGCTCTCCTGTTATATAAAGTCAGTTCTGGTTTCAGAGCATCCAGAATTTCTCTAAGGAAAGACTTCTAACCATCTCCTTCTGCCGATCTTCATTAAGTTCAGCTAGGACCTTGATCTTCCAGAGAATCAGAAGTTCTGGCCGATCCATGAAAGAATTAAAATTGCAAAATGGACTAAATCTCATAGAACATTCTTGTTTAAATTTCTTAAAACTTAGCCTTTGACATCTGTCTTCACCTTTGTTTAAGCATTTAAAGAAATCAGAAAGTCTGTGTCACAAGTACATGCTAAAGAAAAGTTATTCATGCAGTATTTTAAGATGGGAACCATCGCAGTGAGTTGCTATAGTTGAGTGACATTTGGCACAGATTTTAACATAAGGACAAGTAAGGATTTAATGTGGGACCGAGTGGGGGCTCATTTGATGGAAGCTCACTAGGAGAAATCATGTAGGTTGGGCTACTATGCTAGCCTGGCTCAACCTGGTTCTTACTGAAGGTAAGCGAAGAAGAGGAAATCTTTATTCCTCTGTCTGTGATCTCCACCATCCAAGCTTCACTTCTGATGGTAGACGTGAGTATTCTTTCCCACACTGACATCAGTCACGACATCCTTGTACTGCAGCATCCAAAGAAGGGATTCACCTGTGCTTTGTACGGGTATATGTGGCAAGTGGTAATACAGTGAGTCCCCATCACATGTGATACTGTGGAACCATTGCAGGTGGGGTCACGGTGTTGCTTGCCTCTGACAGCGGAGTCCACGGTCATCTCGGAGGGAAGTGCCAGACTTCGCAGAGTTGATGTATTTTTGTAGAGATTTTCATGTTGCCCGACTCTGGGCTGAATTTGATCAGCCTCCCTTTTTTCTGTGTTCAGGAAAGAGGCATTCACTGAAGCTCGGGGTGCCAGGAGGGGCGTTAAAAAGGTCATGGTCATAGTGACTGATGGAGAATCACATGACAACTACCGACTGAAGCAGGTCATCCAGGATTGTGAGGATGAGAACATTCAGCGATTTTCCATAGCTGTAAGTACCTCGCTAGCAAAGGGTGTGTAGACTTTCAGGGTCTGTCATGAGACAAACATCATATACTGGGCAATAAAGATTGCTTCTCAGTTAATAATTCTTCCTGAAGTTTGAGAAGCCAGATTCAGAGGATGCCTTCTATAAGCACCTACTAGCAAGCCAATCATTATATTTCCGAAGGCCCATTTATCTGTCTGCTTCTGCTGCCCAAGCTGTCCAATTTTCCAGGTGTACGAAAACAGAAGAGAACAGAAGGCTGGGTGTGGGAAAGGACAGAGGACACTGTTTCAGGGCCGGAAACACCTTTGTACAGGCTTTTTTTTGCCTGCATATCACCTCTGGTTATAATACACTGACCTTCAGGGTATTCTTTTGTCAAAAGATTATATTATTTCTGTCAGTCTGTCTCTTTCAACACACAAAGAATCAATGACAACAGTGGCCAATGAGGCACACAATAAAAATTGTCTTTCTCTCTGATCCTTCCAAGGAATTCATCACAGTGAGCTAATAAGAACCTAGCGTTTAGAGATAAAAGGTTTCCTCTTTGCTCAGAACCCTTCAGGGAATCGCCCCAGGGACAACATCTGGTCCTTCCTTCCAGCTTCCACCTCATAGTCCCAGGCACAGTCTAGGGGGAGGCTACTCTTTTCTCTGAAATCAATTGTTCTTTCATTCACTAAAATTGATTCAATTGATTTGTTTTTAAGCCAGGAGAAAAGATTCCAAACCCCTGAACTCTTAACAAACGGTAATCAAATATTATCTGCTTTAGTTTTCAACATCCAATCAATGAATCTGCCTTTCTTTCAAAGGCATGGATGATGTAAGAAGTGGAAGATGAGGTTTATGCACAGAAAAAACATTCCAGGACGTGATGCACGGCTCTCCAGGGCCAAGGATGTGATGCACGGCTCCCCAGGGCCAAGGATGTGATGCACGGCTCCCCAGGGCCAAGGCACACATTTTATAAACAAGATGGCTTGATTATGAAGTGATAAAACCTGACTGAAACATTTTCTTATTTTATTTGGGGTATAAGATATAAAAAACTCCACTAAACATCTAATCGTTTCTCCAATTCTCTGCTGTTATTTTTATAAATTTCCATTTGCTAATTATTCTCAAATTCTTTATTTACCCCTTCTGCTGCGAAAATGTAACCATTTTGATTTCATGGTTGAGAATACTTTCAAATGGTCACTCAGGAAAATACCTAAATAATGAGTGACATTAAGCCTATGGCCGGTCTCTTTCGTCAGTGTAGAAAGCCAGAGCTTGCTCACTGATTCCAGACATCTGAGTATCAGAGATGATCTCATTTTTTTTGCTTCCCCCTGAGGACCAGTTGGCATTGTAAGTGCTGTAGATGAAGGCCACAAACAGTATCAGCCATCATCAGAATTAACAGTATTGGTGCTGAGGATGTAGTTCAGTCGTAGATTGCTTGTCTCCCTTTGTGGAAACACTTTATACTCAGTGTGTGCGCACACTCACACACACACACACACACAACCAGCATTAGGAGAAGTTTTACTGGAAAGACAAAGACAGCATACCACTTTAAGTGAACTCTGTTTTGTATCGTGTCTAATGACATAGTTAGTTTTTCTTTGTCTTAAACAGTTTTGCCTACTGGGAGTCCTATTTGTCTCTCTCAACTCATCATCAAAGGAGATTTCAACATCCCTTTCATCTTCATGGAGAACCAAGTATTCATGTGCTTTCCATGTCATCAGTGTGTTATTATCAAACTGCTCTTGAACTCTATATAAGTAAAAAACAAGAAAATGTCACTTAACAATAATTATTTGTTACTTTTCCTACTTTGTGTTTCTTTTAAAAGGTATTATTTGAGACCAAACTAGAAAACAAGACACTTGTATTACTTTTTCTCATTAGAGCAATAACACAGACTTCAGGAATCTCATAGGATCCACTCATGCTGCACATATTCACACGAATAAAAACCCTGTCTCAATTATTGTGTGAACTACTCTTCTGTCTCAGTCATTGTCTGGACTGTCCCCCTGTCTCAGTCATTGTCTGGACTGTCCCCCTGTCTCAGTCATTGTCTGGACTGTTCCTTCTATTTTTTCTTTCCCTACTCTTAGATCCTGAACAATACAAAAATGTGTTTTGACAGGAATCAGGTCCCCAAGAGGATTAAATATTGGTAATTTAAGTTCCATGTTTTAAAATTTCAAACATTTCCTGTTAAAATTTCATGTTTTGATAAGCCATGAGTTGACTTTTAGTCCTTTATTTCTATCAATGGAGAATATTAGACTGGTCCATCAGGCCTTATTAGATAGTCATATCCTACTCTTAGTTTGTAATGGTTGAGAAGTGTGAACTACTTATTGTGCTCAAACATAAATGAGACATCAATAAGTATATTTATATTTTCAAATAAAAGACATGTTGCACATAAATACAGTACATATTTTACTTTGACACATCTGCTTCAAGGAGATTTCAGTTCTGATTACATCTTTCAGGTAAATGTTACCAGAATTCAAACGCTTATGTTCCACACATTTGAGATGTATTTTTAAAATTAGGTGTATTATTTAACTTCTTGTTTGTTCTTATAGAAAACATTTTATAAGCTACCAAACCCTTGGATAAAAGATCCCAATAGGTTTCTGTTATCGTTTTAATCTGTGATATAAGTTGGGTGGTTTAAGCCTGTATAGGAATCCCAGAAACTCTGCAGCTCTGAGTATATTCTCATATATTGAACTTACCCACTTTATTCTTGCTCTTTAAATCTGTCATGTGGGTATTTTTCCTACTTAGTTAAATCTACTTATCTTCCTCCTGTCACAGTTACCCCTAAATGTCTGATAACATTCACTTCACAATTAGCAGCTTCAACCACACATACCCTAAAACTCTCAGCTGTTATGTTTGTTTTGTGTATATTTTGAATTTTATCAATTTTAAATAAAATGAGAGTTAATATGTTGATCCAATAGTTAATCTAGAACATGCTCAGTAACAATTAAAGAGGAGCAAGGGCGATTTATCATCCCAGGATGTCACAAGATCTGTAGAATAAGTTAAGTAAATCAGTGGGGAACTCAGAAGAATCCACATAATTCAGAATTTGAATGAATCTAGAAGAAACACATAGGTTACCAAACTGAAAAAAAAGAAGAAAAACTAGTCTCACCATGTTTGGCAGGAAATGTAGTGGTGCGGCTCTTTTTAGGAACTTGTAGATTGTCTCCTGCAACCAGATTCAGATCCAACTCTAAGAAAGGCATCTGGACAGCTTTTTCTTAAATGAGACAGGGTCTTTGTTCAACACTCTGCAAGCATTGCTTCTCTGTCTGACATCTCTCTGCTGCCTTCTCCACTGATTCTTCTACTCCATCACACAGCTGGCCTGCAAGACAGTCCTGGTGGTCTCTGCTCCGAGGCTAACCACTTAGAGGGTTTTGCCCTGACTTTTCATCACAATATCAGGGAATTTAGGTTTTGTGTTCTGGAAAAATTTGTGAAGTTCCAGCCTAGACCATTTTACCCAAAAATCTGGGTATCATAGAGTGAACTTAAAAATGGAAGTCAAACAGAGCCTAAGTGATATACAGGTTTCCTTGTTACCAGCACCAGGTTTCCTTAAACACATGATTCCCCAAAGGGGGCTCCTTCTCAGATATTCATGTGTCATTTATTATAAGGCATTTAATGTGGGAAAGAGCTAGGATGGGCTGGATTGCTGGGGTCTTGAGAGTGAAGAGAAGCGAGTTGGCTTGATGTCCCACAGTGTGGAAATGTGACATTTCCTCAGTGATGGTCCCCAGAGCTCCCCCAGGAAAGGGGCAAGCACATCACATGAAGCCTCCATGAGCCTGCGTATTGAACAGATACAACTCACGTTCTCACATTAATAATTAGTGTGATTAAGTTGTTGGTGTCAACCAGCGTTCATAATATGAAACAATGAGTCTGTCATGGACATACAAAGAAATATGTCAATAGTGACTTGAGTTTTGCCTCACTTTAAGTATTTATCTATATACCTTAACCAAAATATCATTTTGTAGCCTACCATCTTAGACCTCATTTTATGCACCATTATTTACAGACATTTAAGTTGTTCTCAATTTGTGATAGTATAATAAAGGATACACGAATATTTAAAAGCAAGAACTAGTAACCTTCAAGTGTCACTTGTAATAAAATAAAAATTAAATATGTTTTATTACAAGAGTAACATTTTCATTATAAAAGAAAAAGTCTTGAAATATATGTGGGCAAATCAAAGATGGAAATATACAATATTATAAACAGATTTAAAAGATAATATATTATTTGAACCTTTTTCCTATTCCCACATAGGTATTCATTTTAAAATATAAATTTAGGTCATATCTTTGCATTGGGGATTTTTAGTTTAAGATTTACATATTATCATAAACATGGATATTTTCACACCAAAACTAACCAGGTAAAATTGTACATATCTTAAAGAAGAAACACAATTAGTATGACTTCATGAAAATTTAAAACTTCTCATAGAAAAATGAAACAAGCATAAAAGGCTTCACGCCAGAATATATACGCCGAACTTTCACAGGTCTCTAAGAAAAAAATGCATGCATGCACACATGTGTATGTATACACATGTATTATATATAAAATATATATGCACAAACATATAAATCACTTCCATAACACCCTTGTTGGTTGCTCTGCCAGAAGATGGCCATGTCAGTAGCTGTAATTGTATCACAGTTATATAGAAAGTTAGCATGTCTTTTGAATGGTCATATTTCAAAGCTATAGCTGTTACACAGAGACACTGGAGTGCAGAAGAAGAAAGATTATTTTCCTGCCTCACCCATGGTTTTAAGAATCAGTATATATGGGTGGGGGGATGTTCGGTGGTTGATATCAGGTACTACTTTTGTAGAGGACTCAACTCTGTTCCTCAATCACACAGCTCACAACTGCCAGAAACTCCAGCACTAGAAAGACTTCATCCCTCAACCTCCAAGGGAACCTGTACTCAGGTGCACACAAATACATACCCACTGACACACGCACATGCACACACACAATGAAATATAAGATAAATATTCACACGAGTCAATATGAGGAAAACCATGTACTTGGAAAACCTCTCTTCCATAAAGATTCCCATGAGTACATAGCATTATACCGGCATGAGATATCCTGAATGCTCTTGTTTACTGAATATATGCTTGAAATACTTCCTTAACATGTAAGAGTTAAAATATGTTCTTGCCATTTTTGTTTTGCCCTAGATCCTTGGCCACTATAACCGAGGGAACTTAAGCACTGAGAAATTTGTGGAGGAAATAAAATCTATCGCAAGCGAGCCCACTGAAAAGCACTTCTTCAATGTCTCAGATGAGTTGGCCCTGGTCACCATTGTCAAAGCTCTGGGAGAAAGGATATTTGCCTTGGAAGGTATGATTATCTCTCCTAATCTTGGCTGTACCTTCTAAAATTCAATTTTAACATAACAGGTTTGGGGTATTCTTCTCAACACATTACTAACTCGTTTTCAATGTGTGCAGTAGCCATCAGAGAGCAAGTCTCTGTCATATGAATCTATCGTGGAACTACTTTACAGACAACCGTGGTGGCTAGACACAGTCTTTGTTAGACTGTGCTGATGCCTGGGAGAGCTGATGACCACAGGGGTCAGCATAGGCATTTGCAAGAACCCGAATGCCCCAGCATGAGCACACTTTATTCCTTTTCCGTGACACAAGTTTAGAACAGAGAGCCATCGACTCAACTTTTGTCTTCCAACTGTCTTTCCTGCTAGGAGAGTGTTCTGATCCAATCATTTCTATGTTCATTTCCTCTGTAATTTGTTCTATACACATTTTTAAAGATCTCCATGGAGTTTTGCCTCAAGTCCTTTGGCTGCGAAACTTCATTTGCTGTGGTTGTCTAACCATGCCACCTCTTTGAGGATTTTTCTTTGACTTTTTCAGCGGTAACTGTCTATTGAAGCTGTTGAACAATGCTAGTCCCTTCAGTGGGAGGCATCCAGTAACAAACTGCTTTGGAGCTAATGTCCTCTGACTGGTAAAGTCTTTAGATTTTTCAAGGACTGGAAACTCAGACTCAGAACTCAGGCTCCACAGAAACCACAGAGAATTCTTTTGCCCTTCTGGAGCATCCCAGTTCCACTGACTGTCTCCAAGGGGGCACTATGAAAGTGTCGCTTGTATAATTGTCAAAAACTCTATCCTGTGCTCCCTCACAGAACCTGTTAATAACAAACAAAGAGAATATGAGGATGAGGCATGACTTTAGAAAGGGTAGACAATTTCAAGTGAGTATCCAGTAAACAAGAAAAATATGTGTGTGTGTGTGTGTGTGTGTGTATGCTGAGGGCTGAGGACTAAGCCCAGGCCCTTACATATGCTGGACAACTGCTCTACAACTTCCCTATACCTCCAGTTCAAGAAAATGATGTAAAGCAACTGTTTGCAATATTTCTTGAGTAGTCCCTAGTAGCAAAAGTTTTGCTTTGCAACTCAGGACACACATATTCACACACATAAAAACAAAGCCAATCTCAGTAGGACTCACAAGATTGCTGTTATTTACAGTGCACTCTTCTGCCCTCACCTCTTCCTGCTCTCATAATGTCCTCTTTCAATGACGGTGAAAGGGCTTTACCCACCTTACTGCTTTCAATCTGAGTCACAGTCAGTGCTCAGGAGCTTGCTTTACTCTGAGGATGATGAGGACTGGCATTCCAGGCAGAAAAAAAAATTTCTCTGTCTCCCTTTTCCTCTAATGCCTCCAGAGACAGAACCCTTGAGCCTTTACCAGTCTAAAGTCATAGCCATTTCTAAATGGCTCAGCTGTTCTGTGTTCTAAGTCCAAGTCACTGTTACACAGCTTTGGTCTTTCAATAGCCACTGAGACAAGATGTTATTTATTAATAGGGGAGGCCATGCCTGCCTAGATTTAATTTGGATGGTCTTCTAAATTACTGTGTGCACTTTTCTCTTTTAATAACACAGACCAAGAAAAAAATCAGTAAAGGACTTAAAGGGCTGGGTTTTTTTTGCTTGTTTTTCTTTGTTTCTTTGTTTCTGAGACAATAATATTACTACAACACTCCTCCCTTTCCACTCCTCCCTCAAAAGCCCCCTCATAACCCTCTTCACTCTCCTTCAAATTCATGGCCTCTTTTTTCATTAATATTATTACGTGTTTATATGTATATGTGTAATATATGGATTTTTAATATAACCTGTGTAATGCCACTTGCAAGAGTTTTTTTAAGTTAGTATTACACTAGTCAGTTAAACATAGGAAGTGCCGTTTCTAAATATTCTCTAAGTCAGCAGGCAAATATAACCTAGAGAGGGTTGTACATGACCTACATTGTAAGGGATGTGGTTCATTTTGCCTGAAATGGCATTTTAAGATTCGTTATAACCTAACCAAATCACAGTTGAAGTTCCTTACTAGAATGTCCAAATGCTTCCAGAAATCTCTATATTTAAATATGAAATCATTTTATAAAACTCTCCAAAGATTAGAATATCTCCCTACATCTTAACGCTGGTTAAAGTCATGTGAGCTGTCTCTTTTGTTTCTGGGTCTGGTTTCTGTTTCTGTTTTTGTGTTCAAGGCGAAGTTTCACTGGCCCTGCTGCCCCTCTTGCTTCAGCTGCCTTGGTGCTGACATCACACAGCAGGGCTTCCAAGTGTATTCGCTCCCATTATTTTCATAACGAGATCACAAAAGGCTTTCTTCCCTGTTGTTTAGGAAATCTTCACTTTTGTCAATACTTATTTTAGATGGCAAATAGCAACAATTATGGAAGTCTGGTTTGACAAGAGCAAGCCATCTAGTGAGTTAAGCATGCGCAGGAGTTGACTATCTAGATCAGGGAAAGGTATGAATCTCCCTTTCTTATCAGCTTCAGGGAAAATGCTCACATTCCTAACAGGAAACAGGTCAAGGGTCAGAGCAGTTGGTTTACTCCCCATGAGCCTGCCAGGGACAGGTTGAAAGTGAGAAATTTGGCCAGTGGGATTATGGCCAGGCTATTCCCATGATGCTAATGCAGCATGCAGAAGGCCATGCAGCATCTTCCTCTGTTCTCAGCTGAAAACACAGCAGCAGAGGCTGGGGGATTCTGGTGTCTACTAACATGTTCTTGTTATCAGTCTGGCCAAGTAAGCATGGAAGTAACTTAAATCATTATGTATCAAAAACACATTTTAGTTTAAGCTAAAATGCATCTCGGTCATTTAAAGGGCAATTTGTGTGAGGGATTTAAATGATACATTCAGGTTCTTGATTGGTTGCCACATTTAATCTAGCCCTATAAAAATTCAATCACAGATGCATTTTTATAGCTTTATTCCAGTAAATAAATAAACATGTTTAAGTTCACAAATTTAATGATTCTCTTGAATCTATTGACAGACTGGCTGACTTGACCAAAATTTTATGTCATTTTTAGCTTATTTTTAAGACCAAATAAACCAGTAACTCCCTGGAAGTGTGTAGATCAACATCCCCACAGGTCCCCCAGGAAACTGTGGCTTCTGGCCTGTAAATATTTTGAGAAGAGCACAACACCATGCAATGTTCTAATCTGTCTGGACTTTAGCAATGAGCTTTAAAAGTGGTGTTTTTAAGATATAAAGTTTCTTTCAAAATAGAGACTTGGGTAGGACACAGATGGGAGCTAGGTGAAGTGGTCACCCCCTGACGTGAATGGTCCCCACATCCTTCAGCTCTATCAGACAATGTCTCCTAGAGAGGATGCATGGCCTCAAGGGGAGGTGGGAATAACGAGTTTGGAATCTCTTTACATACTTGGGTGAAGTATTTTTCAGCCCCGTAGAGTATCAAACTTAGCTCTGATAGGGCTCCTAGATCCAGTAGACAAGACAGTTGACTCCTACTGCAGTAATTCAACTTTCCAGTGCACCAAGGAATCAGAGGCAACTACAGTGTAGAAAAGACAGTCAGGATGACTTGGTTAAAATTATATGTTATTTTTAACTTATTTTTAAGACCAAATAAACTCACTGAAAGCAAGCAGATCAACATCCCCTCAGCAAGGATGGGAAGCCAATGTGTAAGAATGGGAGAGGAGGTTCTAACCTCTGTCTTATACTGAGCCCTGCCTAGGAGTTTGGGTTGAGAAGTACATGGCTGATAGTGCCCTAAATGTTTCATAGTTCACCTTGGCAGGTCCCCAGATTCTAGCAGTTCTGTGTTCAGCAGATCAATCACAGCCTAAATGATACTGCTAGTCACTTATTGTGTGTGTTATCTTTCCTACATTATAGCTACAGCTGACCAGTCGGCAGCTTCATTCGAGATGGAAATGTCTCAGACTGGCTTCAGTGCTCATTATTCACAGGTATGTGGATCATGTCCAGGGAAGGAACACCTTTCCTGCACACTTGGCTCCCTTCAGGCAATGCCCAGCCATTGATGGAGTAAGAGTGCTCTGAAGTTTACGGTGAGGCCAGCTCTGCAGACTGTGATTGTAAGGTCCAATCCAAATGGGAAAATGGCATCTCTGAGCTTATTAGGAGAATACTTCCCACAGCTCCTATATTTTATCAATTAATACTTATGAACTATTAATTGCTATGAACCATACAGTCTGAGCTGTGCTGAATGTAACTGTGCATCTAATGAAATGGAATACATAAGATATTTGTGTAAAATGGGGAATCTTTCTCAGTGTTAAGGTATTCATTGGTCATTGGTCATGCTAACATTCCTTAGAAGACTAAGATGTGATTTTGTGTGTGCACATGTGTGTGTCCAGAATAACATAGAAAGGCAAGAAAAGAAGACATCATGGTCATTATACAGGGCTATCAACATTTCAATGTGTAAGTTACATAGTGGCCCTCAGCTGAGGGCCTTTATGGTTAATATTGGGATTTTTGTTTGTTTGTTTGCTTGCTTGCTCTTTTTTTTTCCAAGACAAGGTTTCTCTGTGTAGCCCTGGCTGTCCTAGGACTCCCTCTATAGACCCGCCTGCTTCTGTCTCCAGGGTGCTGGGATAAAAGGTGTGGACCACGACCACGGGGCTTAAAATTGGGATTGTAATGTTGGGTTCTTGTAAAGAAAGTTATTTTGAGGACTATATGAATGAATTTAAATAAAGTGCTTCCAACCATTCCTATCACACTGTTAATGCAACGGAAGTGTTTGCTAATGCCATTTAATTGCTTTCTGAACTCACACGCTAGGACTGGGTCATGCTTGGAGCAGTGGGAGCCTATGACTGGAACGGAACAGTAGTCATGCAGAAGGCCAACCAGATTGTCATCCCTCAGAACACCACCTTTCAAACTGAGCCCACCAAAATGAACGAACCTCTTGCTTCTTATTTAGGTAAGGCTTGGATGCAACTGCTAGAAGCTTCTTCAAAAGACTTTTCTCTCCAGCATTGTTTTCTCCTGTGTCTGTAGTTTTAAACCATGTAATAAGATTGCTTTAAAGATGTTTTGAAAGACCTGGGGAAGCTTTCAGACTTCCGAGGAGCCTTGACTTCTCAAGGTGACAGAGGCTGGGGGTCATCAGCTCAGTGCCTGCTGAGATGTGTCCAGTGTAAGGAGCAGTGTTAGCCGATGAGGGCTGTCTAAGAGTGTCTTCTGCATCTAATATTTCCTTTAAAACCAAAAGACCTTTGTTCCTGCTTGACATAAAATGAGGTTAGAAAAACCTTGACATGGCCTACATAATATTTATCCTCAATTACTTTCTACAAGTTCTCGTTGTGAAAGAGGATTCTCAATTGCTTTACCATATAGCTTGAGTCTATTCTATTTCATTTCTATAGCTTCTTCTATTCACATTCAGTAAAACATAGCTCTTAAGCTCAGAAGTTTGTTGGTGTCTAAACACTTGCTATAATAATAAGATGGGGTGCGTGTATGATGTCAGTTTACTCCATATCTATACCAGGCTCAGAGCAAGCTGGGGGAAGGGAAAACTGAGGCCCCTCTCATCACTGGGAGGGCACAGGAAACAGGTAGGAGGTGTAATTTCTAATTGGAAGGACCTGATAGTGTTCCCCTATCTTCCCTTAACACACTGGTCCTTAAGTCTTCTTTTGCCCTGCCATTGTTCTCAGTGTTAGGGTACAGTGATAAAGCAATCACCTTGGTCTTGAAGTATCCCCGTTTTACCATCACAGTGTTCTTTCAAGGAGCTTTCTACCCTGGAGGCATGTCCTTTTTTAAAAAAAAATCCTAGTTCCTTTCTGTTTTATGAGGAAAGCATCAAGTCTTTCTGGGTGCCTCGTGTGGCAGCTGCAGAGGTGGCAGGACTTGAGAGTTGGGGTCTCTGTTGACTGAGCACATTACAGTAAGCAACACAGACAGCACAAAGCCTAAGATGCAACAAGTGGCATAAACAAAGCTCCCATCTTCTTCCTCACAGAAGTCATGACCTTCTCCTCCTCCTCCCAGAAAACAAACAGAATCAAACAACTCAAAGCCCAAAAGACAAAGATGATTTAGAGAAGACAGACGTGGAAATGCTTTCCTGATCCTCGCTCACCTTCCTCCAAACCCCCAAGTAACTGGAAGCTGGAGCAGGAAGTGTACTGTGTGTCTGAAACAGATGAGAATGTGTGGTTCACGCTGCCAGGGTTGAGCTCGTGCTTCATGCTGAGCTTTAGTAGTGAGAGACACGCTCAACAGGCTTTCTAAATTGATCATCAGAGGACAAAGTGATTGCGCCCCAGTTATTGGTAGCAGCTCCGACGTGCCAGTCAGGTCCCCTGAAGCTCACACTAGTATTCATTTCCCTGTGGCAAAATACCTGACTCTGGGCTGAATGGGAAAGCACCCATAAATACAGAGTGCCTATGTTGTACCAGAAATATTAGGCAAATTAAAAATGGCAAAATGGATGAGGCAGAGAGATGCCGGCTTTGTTTTTGATGAGAAACAATGAAGAAACAAGCAATCCCTCTTGGTGTGCTATGGGCTGATAGACAGTGGTGGGGGCCTAGCTCACACAGCTTCCAAAGTTCTTCATAACCTAAGATTCTGGGGCATTGTTATATGTGAAAGACCTTGGAATCAAAAGTCAATTTAACCTGAAGATTATTTCTGTCCTAGATAGAACAGTTACAGAACATTTATCATCACATGTGTTGGATGGATTTGTAAATGTAAATTATTATAATTCCTATGGTCATGTGTTTGCAGAAACACAGGAAGGATCATTCTACATTGCCAGAAATTCACTATAAGACCCTACCCAAAACAAAACAAAAACAAACAAAATCAAATCCAATGTCCTGGCCCTAATCCCTGGACCTATTAATGTGTGACTTTATGAGGCAAAAAGAACTTTCCAACTGTAACTATATGAAGGATCCTGAGATACATTATTCTTAGATATATTGTGTCTTAGGGTTTTACTGTGGCAAAACACCATGACCAAAAGAGAGCTGGGGAGGAAAGAATTTACTCATCTTACACATTGTTGTTCACCACCAAAGGAAGTCAGGACAGGAACTCAAAGAGTGCAGGATCCTGGGGGCAGGAGCTGATGCAGAGGCCATGGAGGGGTGCTGCTTATTGACTTGTTTGCTCTGACTTGCTGAACCTGCTTTCTTATAGACCCCAGGACCACCAGCCCAAGGGTGGCACCACCTATCATGGACAGGGCTCTCCCCCATTGGCCACTAATTGAAAAAATGCCTTCCAGATGGATCTCATGGAGCCATTTCCTTAACTGAGGCTCCTTCCTCTCTGATGAGTCTAGCTTGTGTCGAGTTGACATAAAACCAGCCAGTGCACATTGCCATAGTCTAATATAACCAAATGATGAATAGAAAAATCTTTCCTAGATGTGTTTAGAGGTAGATAGAATTGTAGGAGATGATCGGAGAGATACAGTGTTGGTGGTAATAAAGGAGGAAGTGGGAACATATGTTATCCCTAGGTCACAAAGGACAAAGAAGTGTGTTTTCTCTACAGTCTTCAGAAATGAGCATAACCCCACCTGCCCCTCACTATAGTCCAGAGAGAGAGAGAGAGAGCTATGTATGACTTCTAGCTTACAGAATTGCAAAATAGGGCATTTGAAATGGATGTTGTAAGCTATTAAGTTTATACTGTTATAGCATCATTAGAAAACTAACACAGGTTTGTGGAATATTACAGTTTCTAGTGCTGATCCTCTTCCTACTAAGTATTCTGACAGTTAAAGGCTGAGTGCAGAGCACAAATGGGCTTGACGTGGTCATCACTACTCTTCCTATACTCACTTATTCTAATTGTTAATTGCACAGTGCAGTATTTTGGTATTTTGAGTTAGGATTCTGTGATCTAATCCTTTCAATCGAAGTCCTAAATATGTTATTACCCTACAGTTTGAGTTAATGGTTGATTAAAGCATACTAAAATGATTTAAAATTTAAAGATTGCATTGCACATAAGAAAACATTAAAATAGCCTTACTTCTTTATTGACCCCTCTGATCATTCACAACTCAATGAAATTGTAAAAATTACTAGTTGACAACATACATATGTAAATAGATGTAAATAGATGCACACATTTATGGGTCCTCTGTGCTTAGGAAAGGAAGATATTTGTGTATGCCATCTATAGTATACTAATGTCCTTTCTGTTCATTTCATCAGTTTAGTCAAAAGTTAAGATATGATATTTACCAACCAGTGTCTAATAGGTGTAAGATATCTTTCATTCACTTGCCCTAACCCACCCCCAAATGATTGTTTTCAAATCTGAAATAAGGGTTTCAAATATTTCATTGTGGATATTGTAAAATTTCTAAGAGACTGAGTTCACTGCTCGGAAATCTGGGTGAAAGACAGCTAGTGAGGCCATATGAAATCTTATGAAGGGAGCAAGCTGAGAGGCCCACCACTTTGGAAATATATGTGTTTATCAATGCAAAGGAGGCAGTGTGAAAAGAAGCATAAGCGTGGCTTCCAGGACAGAGTCACCCACCCATCTTCTTATCACCCCTAACCTGCTTCAATATGTACTTAGCTTGTTGAGTTGGGTTTGGTGGTGAGAATGTGGGTAAATCTGTCTTCTCTGTCACCCTCATCCACAGTTTCCCTAATACGTCCATAATTTGTTCTAATCACACCTGACAAATTCGAAAGGAGCAAGACGTAAGGTAAAGGCACAATATGAAGATAAGTCATACATTTCCTATTCCATCACCACAGCTCTTGCTTCTTTCAAGGAGGTACAAAGCGAGACAATACTCATTCTTCATAAAGGAAGTTAAAGGTACGAAAACAGATGGCAAAAAATCACAAAGGATAATATACCTGACAGATTTTGTTTCCTTAGCATTTATATAAACATATTACTTGTACAAAAGTAGAATTATTTAACTTATAGTAAAATAGGTACTACTTAAATTAAAAATATGATCTCTCTCACAGTTGGAAGTGGCTCTCTGTAGCACACTTCTGAACTACACTTGTCTTCTCCAGTAACAAATCTTTTCCAGCTATTAGAACATTGCTTCCTTCTGCAGAGATTAAGCCTATGTGTAGTACGAGTTACCCACTGATTTAGCTCCATTCTATACAGATACAAAATACAAAACTCTTTTTCCTTCAAAAATAATAATAATCTGACTTAAATCCACGATGCAAACTCTTTTCCTAACTGGCCAAGAGTGACCTCTTCATTATGCATTTGAGCCAGTACTCCCCTCAAAATTGTGCATATCAAGATACTCAAGACATCGTGTTCGTTTTAATAATAACATCTGAGAAACTCCCCAGGCCATCCAGGCTACGAATATCTGAAAAGCCACCACATATCTGAATAGTGACTTTACTGTTGTATTGTGGGTCCTTCCATCTCCGCAGTGACGGACTTATAAGTGGGCCCAAGGCCTCAAAAGGGTGAATGCCCAAAAAGGGTGCAGAAATTTTGCTGCACCTGTATAAATATATATAAGGTAATGCCAAACTTGAGAGCTGTCCATGCTTTCCCTGGTTACTGAGCTAAATCAACAGAGGCAGCTGTGATGAGTGCATGAAAGCACAGAGCCCATGATCAGATTGACGCACGCATGAGCTCACTCTGTCATAACAGGACGATTCTGACTGAAATGGAATAAGGTGTTCTTAAACCTTAAGTGGAGGTAGCCTGGAAGAGAAAGGAAAATAGAAAAAATTGCATGGCTCATGAGAAAAGTCAACATAAAACAATACATGCAGATGAAAGTAGAAGCAGATAAAAAATCACATTTTACAGAGCATGGAGAAAGTGAGATGAGTAGATGTGGGGAAAACCCCTAAGTTTTAATAAAAAAGAGTTAAAAATTACAGCATTGAACCATTGTTAGATAACTTACAGTCATGCAAATATCCACATCTATAAAATCATAGTACTCACATACGGTATCTGGGAAGCTGTAATGAAATGAAACTGCTCGCATACAGTAATTCATAGAATAACCCTAGTCTGGATGTCATGGAAGCAACTCACCTCACATTGTAAGAATGAGGAAAATTGATCCAGAAATCTATTATTTTAAACTTATTGTAAAAAAATTTCAAAAAAGGAAAAAAGTTATAGCGCAAAAATTTTTAGAACAAAGAACAAAAAATAACAACAATAAAAAATACCCAGATTCCATTATCCCATCAGCAAATGGCCAGGAAGTAAAGGCGATATCTCTATGATACAATACAAACAACCTTCATCCATATCAATGTGCAGTGTAGAAACATGGTTAACAATGCAGGAGCAGATTATGTTTTCTGTCATCCTGAGTATATAAAACTATGAGTGTTGATAGTTCAGATACCAGCTTCTAAAGCAGTGGTTCTCAACCTTCCTCATGATGCGAGTCTGCGAGTCTTTAAGACAGTAGTTGGGGTCATGTAGTGACCCCAACCATAAAACTATTTTCATTGCAACTTCATAATAGTAATTTTGATACTGTCGTGAATCATAATGTAAACATCTATGTTTTCTAGAGATCTTACGTGACTCTTGTAAAAGAGTCATTCCATCCTGAAGGGGTCACACCCCACAGTTTGAGAACCGCTGATCTAAATAAAATATAATTGATTTTCTCCAACGTGGTGGCTGGAGGCATTTAAGGTGGGCGTGAGTGTGCACGACTGTGCACATGTGCATGGAGGAACCTTCTCCCCCTTTTCCGACATTCTATCACTTGCGTCTGTAAACAATGAAAGATTCGGTTTGGGAGAAACCAGCATTTCAGAGCCATCAGTTGTGGGAGAAACAGGGAGCACAGTAAAAGGCTTCTCACCAGCATAAAATGAAAGAAAATACACAAATGATTAGACTAACTAACCATCTAATGTAAGTCATGCTGTATTACATAGGACTCTGTGGGTTCGGGTACACTCTGGGATCTCTCTTTGGTCAGGTTACACGGTGAACTCTGCCACGCTCCCTGGAGACGTGCTCTACATCGCTGGACAGCCTCGGTACAATCACACGGGCCAGGTCATCATCTACAAGATGGAGGATGGGGACGTCAAAATTCTCCAGACACTCAGTGGAGAGCAGGTAAACTTGAGAGAAATTGTTCTGTGTCGTTTGCATGTTCTCTGTGACTTTCGACCTAGAATTTAAAATTCCCAATTATTCAAAATCCATTGTCGAGAAGGATTTCTATTTGATTCTTTGGAGGGGTGTGAAGTAGTCATAACTTAGATGTCATAAGCGCAACAGCTGGAATGAGGAAGAGGTAGCTATGTACATATATTAGGTGTCACCTGCAGTTTTATTCAAACTTTACAAGAAATACTAAGATCTAAAACATTAAGAATTTTGAAAGAGCAGTTGCATGGAGCATTCACAAGAAGAAAAGTGGCCTTAATTTATGATTGGTACTGGAAACTCATAAGGGATAAACTTCGTGCTGGCTCTAAAAGGAAAGATGGAAACTAGATGAGAAGATCGAGGAGAAAGACTTAAAACTGTGTCAACATTTAAGTGTCCAATTCAATGCATCAAGTCATGCTGTAGGGAATGGGAAATTGTACGCAACATGCAAAATTGGAAAATTCTTTAAAATATCCTTAAATATTAAAAGTTGTTTCGGAAACTATACATACAGTAAGCAAATGTTAATAATTTTAGTGCATTAGACTGAAAAATATGTGTGACTGTGCTATTCAGTGTTTAGTTTTGAACAGTAATTTGAGTAACTTTTTTCTTTTTTCCTCATGGTTTTATGGGTTTTCCAAGCATTCCACAGTGAGAGCTCATTAACTTCATTCTGCCATTAGCAAGGATGTTCTGCTCAGTCTTTCGTAGGCAGATCTGATCTTCCTCCTTATGCCGTCATAACCTGCAGCCAGGTATCAGGAGTCACACTGAGGAGATCTAGAAGTAGCCCTAGTGTTAAAGTCCTGAGCCCCAGAGGAACAGTGTCCTTTATGGTAGCATAGCCATGGCTCAAAGGGGCTCTGCAAAGGCCACCGCAGTCTGAGAAGCCACATAATATACAAAGAATTTTCTTCCAATTCCACCCAGCCTCAGTGCAGCATCCTATTCAAGGTTATTTTCACCCACATCAGCGTGGCTCAGCAGTGCAGGAAGTCTATCCTCAGCAGACTCCTGAGGCATCCCAGAGTACAGCAGAGGTAGTCCCTCACGTTCAGGTGAAAGGATTCTATTAATTTAGCCATATCTGCATTCAGAAACTCATCAAAAATAAAACAGCTGTCACTTGTGCTCAAGGTGACATTCAAACCACCTGAAATGGTTTATCAACATTATGAAACAGAAATGAAAGAGGGACAGTGGTGTAAGTCTGTGATAAGTGAAGCTGAAGAATTAGAAAATGCTATTTGTTGTTATTGTTGTTTTGACAACTGAAGTCTGTTACCATTCTGAAGCTGTCTGCAAGTATAAGGGAATATAAAAATATGAAACAAACATTCTTATGGTAAGTAAAGGGGGATGTCGTGGATGCTATTTAAATAATAATAATTTCTGTTCTAAGCCTGAGATTCTTTCAAAAAGCTTGTGCCATGATTACAAGGTAAACCATTCTTGAGTTGGGGTAATTAAAGAACATTAATTATTATACTTAGACATGTTTCCTGTGACAACACAAAGTCTAATGACCAAAGCTGCTGGGAATAAGCCTGAGGAAGTTGGGAAACCGTGGACCTCGGAAGTTCATGAACTCACTCTGAGCTGCAGAGGACCAGTGACTCTGGAAATGAATGCCCAATAGTGCAAGGACTTGGGGATTTTTTTTTTGGCTTTTTAAAATGTATACTTAGTTCAAATCTATAAACTTTTCAAATGTCTGTGCAGTTGTACCTTAAAGGATCACTGAAAGAGCTTTATGAAATGCAACCTTGCATTCATATCCAGCAATTTCTAAAAGCAGCCTGGCAAAGGAGACGATCAGTGCACAACAAACACATTGGGGAAGCATCTCCATCTAGCCTTAGAGAACCCAAAGACAAATACAGGCCTGACCTTTAGCACAGGACAAAATTTAGGAGATGAAAGGACAGAAAGAAACTTGCAAGGATGAAAACAACCAAGTGTTGTTTAGAGTGAGCATGGTAGCTTATACCTATGATCCTAGCACTCTAGAGGCTAAGAGAGTTGTCACAAGTTCAAGAGCAGCCTCTTCTATACAGTGAGTTCCAGTCCACCCTGAGCTATACAGAAAAAGACAGTGTCTCAATCCCTCACACCCCATCCTACCCCCCAAAAAACCAAAACATGTTATATATGATAGAGAAGCAGAATTATAGAACAAAGATAAAAATAAGTCCTTAAAGGAATATCTGTAAGAGGAACATTAAGAATGTAAAGTATTCAATACAGGTCAATATGTGAAAAGTGATTTGAGCATTTAGATAATGGGAAGCCAGTTCTCCACTAAAATGAGTCTTTTTCTTTAAAATGTTATTCAGGAGGAGAACCCCTGCAATCTCTTTCTATTTTCTATCCCTTATAGCTGCTAGACACAACTTAGCCACTATTGAGTAAGCATTCATCAGAAACCAAGATACAACATCCTCTTGACTATGGCAGGAACACTCAGCCACATCCATGCCTTGCTGCGCATTCCCATGGTACTGAATGCACACCCTGATGAGACCAGAAAGCCTCTCTCAATCTCATTCATTTTCTTTTTTCTTAAGAAACCCACTGTCTTAGTACTGATCTGATGTATGGAGAAGCAAGAACAGTCATGAAGCACGATAGGAATACAGGTCATGCCTCTAAGTCCTAGACAGAAATCTGTCAGCACTGGTAATCCTCAAAGCCAGGACCACGTCACTCTCCAGCCTACAGAAGAGTTGACTAGCAAAATTTTCTGTCTTTTGTTGCCCTGGACACCAGCCCTCACTTCCTCTTCTAGACCAGGACAATTAACAGAGTGGCAGAGTTTCACTTCCTGGAGCGCTTCTGAGATTTCATCCCTGCTTCTCCTGTCTTGTGTCCTAGATCGGCTCCTACTTTGGTAGCGTCTTGACAACAATTGACGTTGACAAAGATTCTTATACTGATCTGCTTCTCATCGGGGCTCCCATGTACATGGGGACAGAGAAAGAGGAACAGGGCAAAGTGTATGTCTACGCTGTGAACCAGGTAACAGCATTTGAGATTGGTGAATTCAGAAAGACCCTTCTCTTCAGCTCCTACTAATGCGGCTGGACTAACTTTCACTTGCTTGGGGGACAAAAAAAGGACTAAGAAATTTGCAAGGCCCAGTCAATTTCACACTTTCAAAAGGAACATTTAGAATCCTAGTAAATTACTTTCAGACCTTAATTATGTTTTGCTTGAGAATATGAAATACGTTTTTTGTTTGCTTTTGTTGTTACTACCCATTTTTGTTTTGTCCTTTTTTAAAAAAATAAAAAACGGAATATACAGGAAAAATATGGCAAATGCAAATGTCACTCACCTGGTACATAATCCTGCTCATAACCTATTCAGGAACTCTAGCCTGCATAGGTTGGAGGCTTACACATTTACCATGGTGATAGACAACGGTACCAAGCCCTTCCTGGGAGACAGTGTGGGTTTTGGGATGCTTTGCCAGGTGAAGGGAGATTCTGATTTCAATCCCAATTTTAGATGTCCTTTGTTTGGAGAAGTAATTTTTGCCTTCTTTGTTAAAATGATATTTGCTATTTATAGACAGGTTCATGACTTATTTTGTTGTTTTTTAATTCTTATTTTATCTCATACTAATTATTTTAATCACAAA
>LOJH01016336.1:0-22889 GCA_001685095.1 Ellobius talpinus
ATTAACCAATGAAAGTAACACATAGACAGATGACCCTCCTACATCAGTCACCTGAAAGGAGAAGGCAAGCACCAGTAACCATTGTCTTCTAGCATCATCCCTCAAGGAAGCCTATGTACCAGGTCTTCAGCTGAATCTAGGAAAACCACAGTTAGTTATAAATCTATGCTAAGCATATAAGAAAATGACTGACAGGGGCAAAAGAACTTCTTTTTAAAATTAGGAACTCAATCCATTTTACACCATTGCTCTTGCTACATTGTATTAGTAAAAGCTAATCCCAAAGCTACACTGAGTCAAGAGGTAAAGAAATAAAGCACATCTCTATGGAAACTGCAAAGACTCATTGCAGAATGCATACAAAGTATATCATTAATTAAATCTGTTATTTTAATCACTCCACTAGATAACCAGGGGATACCTAGAGGTTGCAACTGATAAGCAGTTATGTTTTACACATCTGTGTATCTGATTAAGAGACTTTGTCATGATTTGGCACAAAGACAAGCCACAACAGAACATATATTGGTTCTCTTCAGAGAGTTACAACTTTCCATCTGTGGAGGCAGAGAAGGCTGGAATTCAGCAGTAAAACAGGATGATATTTATGCTATATATAACAGTTTTGAAATGCATCACAAATTTATATTTTCACATGTTGTATACCAGATACTGATTCTAACATTTCTAAAAAATAAAAATATTTAACTGTGCCCTACCCTTCCTTTTAAAGGAGAGTTTATACTCTATGATGTTGAATGTTAGGACCAATGTAATTTTGTAAACTTTTATAAGGGTTGACAGTAATGAGATTATCTTTGGTCTCAGAAGATGCTTTAAAAGTTGAGACTTTTAAAGACTATGGGGACTTTTAAGGTTAGATTGAATACATTTTTCCCTATGAAATCATGATAAGCCCCATGAGAGACAGGAGTGGATACTGTAGTTTGAATAGGAAATATTCCCTATAGGTCCCATATTTGTACATTTGGACCTCACCTAGAGGAACTGTGTCTGAAGGTTGTAGAACCTTCAGGAGGCGAAACTTCACTGGAGGATGTGGGTCACTGGAGGTGAGAGTTTCTATTCATTTTTTGCTTCTTGAGTGTGGATGCAAAATGAACAGCCAGCTTCCTTCTCTGTAGCACAAACAATAAAAACCCAGAGCCAGATATTTAGGTTCAACCCCAAAACCAGAAAAGCAAAGCAGCCAAGCCACTAGAGAAGGCTTACTGCTACCACGGTGGTCGTAGACTAAGCAGACTAAGACTCTCTTCTTCTCCTGTTTAATATTCCCTCTAGTGCTGGGATCAAAGGTGTATGAGTCCCTAGTACTGGGATTAAAGGTGTGAGCCACCACCACCTGGATTTGTTTCTGCATTGATCATGTGTAACCCAGGGTGGTCTTGAACTCACAGAGATCCATCTGCCTCTGTCTCCCAAATCCTGGGAATAAAGGTGTGTGGCACCACTGCCTGACCTCTAGTGACTTAGCTTTGCCCTTCTGATCTTCAAGCAAGCTTTATTTACTAAAACATAAAGTATCACTATACTTCTCAACACAAAGCCTTCCTGCTGTCATTGTCTCCTCTGATGTGATGGAAACTATTTTCCTGGGATGATAAGCCAAAATAATTCACTTATTAAGTTTCTGTTGTTAGGGTTTTTTTTAAATCACAGTAACAGAAATATAACTAAGACAGTAGGTGAGTGTGGATGAACATTGACATAGCACATTGGTTATGGGCTTTAACCAGGTTAGGATGGAATATTAGAGACATAAAATGGACAGCACCGTATTTTTACTAGACGGTGACCCAAAGAGTGGTGTCAGATATCTCATGCTTGTTTGCAAGCTTGGGAAACATTCTAATCAAATATTGAAGTGTCACATACATAGCCTCCATATATTTGTAACTCAAAGGCTTGGTCTGCTTTTTCATGGTGTTGTTATTTTGGTTTTCTTCTTTACAGATAGAGCTGTTAATGTCATATTTAAATAGTTTTTAAAAAGCAGTGGGGATATGGGACTTGGCAGAGTACATTTATTCCCTCAGCATTCATGAAGTGGGCACAGGAGTATCAAAAGTTCAAGGTCATTCTTGGTTACATAGTGGTTTGTGATTTGAAAGCTAGCCTAGTACACATAAGGCTCCACCTCAGAAAGCAAACCAATACAAAAGTAAGGGAACGGGAGCATGTGAGATAACTTTAGCCAAAAATACCAGGCAAGTAAAAGTAGAGGGGTAAGCCCGAAGAAACCCAATGTTGACAGGCTGTGGCAATATGTTTTCAGCATAGCCGACTAAAGGAAGCATTGCTGTGTGTGAAAAGAATCACCTCAGAGAGGAGTGGATGGGGGCTGCATTGGGGGAGGGTGGGGGCGAGCAGGAGGAGGGGAGGAAGGGGGAACTGTGATTGGTTTGTAAAATGAAAAAAACTTAAAAAAAGAATCACAGTGACTGACAGACAGCTTAAAAGCAGACTGCATTCAGGAAAAATACAATGTACAGGACAGGCAGAATAAGAGGTACAGTTTTCAAGACTGAACTCATTAGGGTTCTTGATAGAGAGTCCAGATTAGAAGAGTCTAAGGAGGTAATAAAAAATAAAATCAGTAAATACACATTTTAGGAAACTTTTTCCAAGTTGTTTTCTCCCCTTTGAAATAAATCACTGAAAATCACCAGGAAGCATATTTCTAAATATCATGTGACATCCATTTATTTTTGTTTATGTGTATCTGCACACACCTTCATGTACATCCATTCATAGGCACACATATTATACATATACACACATGCAGAAGCACAAGAACCTTTTTTTAAATAAAGGAACTTTGGATAACAGGCTATTATTAAAATATTAGATAAAATGCTATTAAAACCATTTAATAAATATTTAATTTAGCTTGATAAAATTGGTAGTGTGCATTCTAAGTAGAGTTTTGTTTTTGAAATCAATTGTTGGTAATTCATTGTTAGTAAGGTGTAAAGGTATTTCCATATTTCTAAAATCAATTATATGTATGACATTTCTACCCATTGGTGCTTGGTGCTAAGGAATCCAAGATGTACATGGAGGCTTAGTTCCTGACAAAGACGTGTGGAGAAATGATGTTGTGTGGTTAATTTCCTCCACTATGAAATCTTACATCTTGGAGGGAAACTTCTCAAGATGCAACATTCTCTAGAGGGAGAAACACATCTTACCCTACATGAAAGATCTTTACAATCCAGGGTGCTCTAATGGGCAGTGACATCCCTTCCTTTGGGGAAGCTCAAGTAGTAAATTAAATAACTCAATGGCTTTAAGAAATCTTGGAACTGACAAAATGCAACAGGTCTCTCATTCCCCACACTTCTAGAAGAAAGAAGGACGTCTGAGAGACACTTTCAAACAAATTAACTGTCTACAAGACTCCGAGAGAAGACAGGCTGCCTGGAAGAGACAGACAAGGAAGAGTTGTGTAGAAGCAGCAGGGAATCACCAGAGCCACCTGGAAGAGGCTCAAACGAACAGATGTTCCTGGAAAAAGTACTCTTTGACCTGTTGAGATGCCTACAGGTTAAGCAAGACACTCTGTTTCCAGTTTCTGTGAGTTGTCAGTCATAGCGCACAATGCCTGTCTGCGCTCTATGCGCTACCATACAGTTCACAAGCTTCGGGCAAGGGACTGGAGATTGAAACATACCAAAACACACACAGAGACATAGACACGAACCTCTAGTCACTGGTAAGAAGCCCTTATTCAATAGCACCACGGAGGCTTATATACCCAACACAGTCAGGTGGGCCAACAGGTGAAAACCTTATCCTCTGATCTTCAAGGCCAGAGCTGGTAAACAACTTTGACACAGCTTTCAGTAACTCAAATCAGAAGGAAAGTAAAGATCTCTAGCAGGGAAGAGCAGCTGGAGGCCAGGAACTCCAAATGGTCCCAACAAGTCGTGGTGATACAACTGTTATCTTTATTGTTGTTTTTTCAATTCTGTCACTGTAAGTAGTTCCGCATCCATATTCCTCTAATTAAATCCAATAAAACTAATTGGTTCATGAGTCAGGACTTGGGTTTATTCATACTTTGGTCTCTCCTCAGTTCCTTGTTTGGGTGAGTAAACATTTGCTCGTATCTGCCCAGGAAGAGTGCTACAATGCTAAAGACGCATGTGGAGGCTCAAAAATGTGAGCCTATTTCCACCCTGACTAAAGAGAGAGGTCAGAGAGTTGGGACTTCTATTCCTTCAAGGTTATTGTTTGTTTCTATCTCAAAGTTCTCACCTAGATTTAGATCAGAGAGTTCTGCTCTCTCAAGGTTATTGTCAACAGGTGTGGCTAATAGCCAGCCCTTGTACTCCAGGCGTAGAGAAGTAGATCTGTTCCTACCTCAAACAAAAGTCTAAGGACCCAACTAAGTTCCTACTCCCTTAAGGAGACAGCTATGGATTCCACCCAGAGAGTGGTTTGCCTACAGAATGTTTTGGTCTAGGGTGTGAGCGGTACTTGTCTTATTCTAGCAACAGAATATTTAACTAAGATTGTAGCCACAACATTCAACTGGTCTGTTCATTTCCTTGTATCATGTTAATGCAGCTTTTTTTTTTATCTTACTCCTACCTTTTGGGATTGGGAGTATTTTAAGCAAATGGAAATTAAACGCAAGTGATTTCAGTACTCACTGGAACTCCCTCCTGGCACTATCCTATGCTTTCTGTCAGAATGTCCTAATGGAAGCTAGTTTACACCCTGAGTCCATGTGCTGTGTGCTTACTCTATGAAATAGGTTGCGTTATTTCCATTTTAGAATAAAAAACACAGGTGAAAAAACTACTCAATCAGTAAAGTGTTCATCACACAAGGCTAAGGACCTGAGATCTATGTATTTGAACAGGTAGGCATTGCATTGTGTACCTTTAATCTCACCACTGGGGATGCAGGGACAGGAGGATCCATGGGGCACACCAGTCAGTCAATTCATCTGAGTAGGTCAGTTACAGGCTCAGTGAGAGAGTTTCAAAAAATTATGTGGAGAATAATCGAGAAGGCCTGCTTGTCTACTTCTGACCTCTGCACATACACATGAGAATGTGTGCCCGTAAACATATCACACACACATGAATATATCATATTAGATCAAGATTGATGGGGTAACATGGAAATACAAGAAGGCAGACAACCATCTCCAGAAGCATAATTGTTCTTTTAATCAGGACAACTGAAGGGATGGGGGCTCTCCTTCCAAGAGGAGACCGTGCGCGTGTGGCATGTTGGACTTTGGGAACTTTGGGAGGTGAAAGAGTCCATTTGCAGGTCATTTCCCCTGCAGTGTGTGAGTGGATGGGAACCAGCGAGGTTGGTCTTTGGATCTCCTTATCGGATGCTTCCAGAGGTGATATCAGTCAAGTCAATTTTCTTGTCTGGAATTTCTTCAGCCTACATGAGGCTTTTAGGTAACTTATCGCATACCAACGGTAATAAAACAAAATGAAGAATAGATTAAAATGTTGAAGCAACTTATTCAAATGGCAGAAAGTGGCATTCTCTTTCAAGTGGGTCAGCACTTGAGTCAGAATTGCTTAAGAGAAAACATAAGTAGCTTGGACTGGAACAGCATGGACTTCGCTGGCAGCTGTGGTTGCAATGACTCATTTTCTTAGGTTCACAGACTTCTACTTGTCACTTGTCCCCCTCTGCGCACAAATAACATTGAGCAAATTGTACCGAATTTTGTTCCCCAGTCAAGGAGAGACCTCTGTGTTCATCTGCGACCAGCTGTGCTCACTGCTCCAAGCACAAGATGTTCAAAAGGCTTACCTGGGATTGTTCAACAAAGAATATCTGAGTGATTAAAGGCAAAACACCCTGACCAGTCCCTACACAGAAAAGAAGCAAAAAAAGTACCACAGAGCAACACTTTGTTAGAAAACCCTCAGAAGAACGCTTTAGCTTTAATTGTATTTGATACAATAGAAACAAATGGACTAAAATTAAAATGAAGACATTGAAACTGTAAATTGACCATGTTGCCAAAGTAGGGGTTGTTCCTGCGGCTTGAACTCTAAATATTAAGTGAACTCAGATAAGGTTACAATTGTTTGTTGATACAAATAAAGTCTCTTAAGTTGCCTGTGCTTGTAATGAAGTGTAGCAGCAGCATGGAAAGGCCATGCCAGAGATGATACGGCTTTTTTTGTAGAAATATACAAAGCATAAGTTTTGTTTCTTTTTCTTTTTTTTAACGAACATTGGTGGTTCCATATGACCATGAAATTGAAATGGCACGAAATACCACCCCTTTCATCCTTGAAACCTAGATGACTAAATGGTTAGCAGGGTTAGAGAACCTGTGCAGACGTGAGCAAAGGTTATAATAGTATCATGTTCCATTTAACTCTCACTTTGAACTGCCAAACACTCCCTGATATCAATTCACATTGTCTCCAAAATGTGCCTAACTATTCTGTTTCTAAGATCCTGGCCATGTGAAGTGTGTTAGGTGAGGCTGCATCTAAGTTTTGTAAATTGACTAGTTGAGGACTCTAGCTTGTTCCTCACAGGCTGCTCTGCTGACTTACCTTCTAAAATATATATACACATACACACATATATGTGTAAATACACATAAAGTATAAAAATATATACACACATGTGTGTACGTCTACATACGCATATAGTATAGAAGGTAGGTTACTTTTGTTTTACATATATATACTTCTACATAAGAACATTTAGAAAACAAAAGTAACTTTTAAGAATAAAAATTATTGAAGTTTTTCATTTTACAAGTTTTATTCAACAGCATTTTTTTAAGACTAGTTTTCCAATTCACCTCGGCCTATCTGTCCCTTTTAGTATACTTTACATTCGTTTGTCCAATCGGATGATCCTCTGCATTTGCTTGTCACCATCTTCATTCAACAGTGCTTTACGAACGAGGAGAAACGTGCAACAGATTTGCTTCTTCAAGAAAAGACGTCAAACTGCTATAACCTGTTAGTTCCCGACAGCTTCAATTAATCAACCATTTCTTTTTACATGGTGGCAACAGAGAGGGAGGAGGAGAGGGCTGAGAGCGAGGCTCTGCGTTAGCATGAATTTGTGCCCTACAAAGGGAAATCTGTCCCTGTGGTTGGTAATGATGTGCATTTGCTTTAAATTAGCAGCATCCCTATTTATAGGCTTTTGCTCGCCGGGCTAATTTCCTGTGATGATTTATGTCTCCACACATACAAGAAACAATTTAAACAATTACTTGAATCAATTGAAGCAAGCATGTAACAGAGCAAAGAAAACAAACACAGCCTTTAAGCAAGCTATTTTTATCCTTTGACAAAAATAGGGTACCTTCTGAAACGTATTTGGACAAACACGTATTTGTTTACACGGATACAAGAAATGCGTGTTTGCACTGGTGGTAGGAATGGGGAAAAGTAATTTACCATAAGCCTTTCCCCAGGAACCGGAAAACAAAACAGCTCTTTAAAATTAGCTCCCCAACTGCGTCTTTGGATCTTGTGCTCAGGCACATCACCAGGTGCTCCTGGGACTCCGGAGTTGTAATGTGCCCCAGAGTCAGGTTCAGACCTGGAGTAAGAGAGCGTGGGCCTGGCCCCTCGTCCTGAAAAGAGGGCTCCGCTAGCCTGGGCCTCTCGCAGCAAGAACCAGGAAGCAGGGAATGGCCCCAAATTAGGGAAAGCAGGCCGGGCTGCTTGAGGAACTGCGCTCCTGGTGCTTTTCTCTCGGAAGCCATGTCCTCTCCGGGCAGCAGCCTAGTCCTTGGCGGCGCTGCCGTCTCTCTTCCTCCCTCATCCTGCAGCCCCGCAAACTCCGCAGAACGCCATCTGGCGACACGGGATGACCCGCGGGCACCGAGCCTCCAGCGGAGGGGAAGCGAAACCACAGCTGGCGGGAGGAGCGGGAGTGCGGGGAGGGGGGAGGCGAAGCGTGGAATAATTCCACACTTCCCCAGTCAGTCCGAGGCGTGGGAAAAGCAAGAACCGATGCGGGCGGAGAGCGGGCATCCATCCGCATCTGGTGAGCCCTAGGTGCCTTCGCAGCGCCCCTGTGCTCCGCTCGTTTGGGCCCCTAGGTGGGAACAAACTCCGGGTGCAGAAGTCCGCGCTGCACAAGTCTTTTGGCTGGAGTGAGGCGCTGCCCAGGCTGGTGTCAGCCGGCGATTTGCAGCTTTCCCGTAGTCACTCCCGGCGCCGCAGGGGCGCGGTTTTAAGCAGCTGGCCCCATTTTCCAAGTTGTGTATTTCAATTGCCCCATCTCGCTCCATTCGTGGAGGCACTGCTTGCCACATGTGGATGGCGGAGCCCTCAGCGGCCTCCTATAGGGTCACCAAAGCGAGCCCGTGTCCAGCTCCACAGGAAGCTTCCCTAATGGAGTGGGGTTTGCACTGCACCGCCAGGAGCCGGACTGCTGAGCTTAGACGCCTGAGCGTCTCGATCCTGTGCCTAAACCTTACCCGAGTCTTTTAGGGATGGCCTAGCAGCTCCTCTTACCTGATCGACTACACTCATCCAGTCTTTTGTTACGCGAGAAGCTTCCGCCCTTGAGGAACCCAGGCGGTGGGAGGGTCGGTGCTAGAGCGCAATCTCCTTGGCCTGGACGCACGCTCGGACTTCGGTGTCCGTGGCTAGCTCTTCACCGCGCCACAACGCCTCGGGAACAAAGGTATCCGAGTCCTCTCCCTGTCCCTTCCTCCTGCATTCTCTGGCAAGAATCTGTCTCTGTGTCTCTGTGTGAGGAGGGAACTGAGCATCCTTACTTCGTCATCTCGGAATTCCACTTAGGGCTTCGAAATGTGAATATGTCCCTGCCCTGGGAAGCAAGATTGCTGGCCCCTTCAAAATAGCTCTTCTCGTTTCATGTGGTTAAAGACTCACGAGCTTGCGAAGCACCTCTACAGTTTTCACAGTGCTCAGCCCCCTCCTCCTCCTCCTCCTCCTCCTCCTCCTCCCCTCTCTTCTGTGTCTCTTTCTCTCTGCACCCCCCTCGTCACCCCGTGTGCGCCTGTGCGCGCGCCCATGTTCGTGCGTTCTTTTCATTTCTACCATTAGGAAACCCACTCAGAGCCTCCGTGAACTCAGAAGACGCTCAGTTTTTATTTCCCACGGATTCCTGACTCTCCGGAAACGCTGACAGCGTATACACTGGAGGATATTATGCTGGAGAGACCACTGATTCTTAAGAAATGAGCCATGGAGAAAAAAACGGCAAAGCTGGAAGCCCTGGAAGAGGCCTTAGCACGAAAATAGGATCTGCCTTCGGCTACGGGGTCCTAATCCCCTCTCTTCAGCACCGGAGGGGATGGACAGCGTCTCCCAGGGGGGCCTCGGTCTTGGGGACTTAGGTGTGCTGCTGCCGCTGCCTCTACTGCTGTCCTTGTGGTCACTGCCATGGACAAGAGCTCTTGGCAGCTAAAAGGCGGTGCCTCCGGTCCCCTTCCTTGATGGATGAAAACCTGCCTTCCTCATCCTCCTGTCACTCCTAGGAACCCGACTCCGCGTAGTTAAACTCTGGGCAGCAACTCCAAAAATAATTTTCTATATGGGCTGGAAGGAATGCAGGCAGAAGAGTGGAGTTGAAGTTCTTAGAAGCACCAAGGAACTGTAAGCGCTGCAGCAGGAGTTGAAATACCCAAAGGCTCACAGTTCTTTAAATAAGAACTTCCCGGACTGGATTGCAGCTGTTGTGGAAACAGCTTTGCGAGAGGTTGGAGATATTAAACCCCAACATTAGAGTAGCCGAAAAGACTCCATTTCCTCTGCTCAGCAGGTATGTGATAACACAATTATGTCCATGTTTCCACGCACTCTAATGGCTTTGAAAAAGATGCAAATTTATATGTTGAGGATTAAGGAAAGTATTTCTGCTTGTTTTAAAATGGTTATTCCCACACTAGTATCTTGTGAAAATGTGTTCCTTGATAAGTTAGTCTGGAATTTTATTTTCTAGAGTCTCTTAGGTGATGGTAGTG
Organism: Ellobius talpinus; assembly: GCA_001685095.1. NCBI lineage: Eukaryota > Metazoa > Chordata > Mammalia > Rodentia > Cricetidae > Ellobius > Ellobius talpinus. The sequence continues at coordinate 9,986 of LOJH01016336.1, forward strand.
ACAACAATATGTAGGTGGCTTACTCTAGCCGAGCAAACTTTTACTTGGCCATTTTCGGGTATCTGTGCATGTCTTACTTGTTATTTTCTTTAAAACTAATGTGCGCTGGTGTTTGGTGATCATGACCATTCAGTTAAAAATGTTTCTGGTTGTGTTATATTACATCTGAAACTCAGTCAAAAGTTGGAAATGGTTCAGTCACTTCTGATATTTTAGATGGTGATAAGTTGCTAAAATATTTACAGGGACATATGAACACACGCACGCGCATATGCGCATGCACACACACACATCTCAATATCTGACCCCTTTAATATTCAGGGCCCCCAAGTATAGTTAGATCTGCAGACTTATTAACAGATACCTCAAGGCTGCTGTCAGCCTTGATCCTCTAGAAGGCAGGATGTAAGCAGCTTCCTTGTGCCTCTTTAAGAGTGGGATTTTCCTCACCATTCTGACTGGTTACTTCTCCAAAACACACTTGTCTCTGAAATCCAGTAAGTAGCAGAGACTAATCAGTTCTTCACACACTGTACATTTTAGCATGATGATTTTTTTCTTGATACTTCTACCCAGACTCTTCCTCTAAGGCTTTAAAATCGCACCTTCCACAATGACCTTTGGTGAGCACCGTGCTTTAATGGAAAAGTTTCCCCTGTGAAACCGTCACACAAATGTAGAGTCCATGCCTGACATGTCAGAAAGAACTCCCCCAAGTCCAGTGAGTGCATTCTGCTCATCGGAGAGCTCGGAGTCATAGGAAGGAATCACACAGTTGTGATGGTACATGCTTAAGCAAGCCTGTGGAATGAGTTTGTCTCTGAGAAAAACTGCAGGGGTTTGGAGGATTTATTTCTTTTAATTTTCTATACCACATATAGCCGAAAATAGGATACCTTCACATCCCAATCACTGTAACTCTCACTTTGTCAATTTGAACACCGACTCCTCTGAGACAGGGTGGTATTTGTTGGTGGACCAATGGCTGCCTGTTTCCCATTGACTGAGATGAACAGTTCTGCTCTGAAGAGCTGTCGTTTCTTAACGATCACTGACCTCTCACCAAGAAGCAGCTTGTATCACAGACAGAGAGATAGAGAGCAGGAACTCCTCAGGGGCACGGCTGCCCTACATAGGTCAGAAATGATCATCAGAAGAATAGAAGGCTGTGCTGATGGATATGGATTCCTCCAGTGTGCCCCTTGCAGGATCATTTTATTTTCTAATCCAAGAAATGTGCAAGCAGATTTTAGGAGAGTTGCAGCATGTGACTAGACTATCATTTTGGATGTTAATTAATTAATGCAACTGGACTCCCCCATGGAGTGGCACATAAAATGAAACGTGGGAATGTGTTCTGGAATGAAGCCTGTGTGTCTTATGACCACCGTTTCCTTCTCAGTTGTGGAGGGGGCAGGCTTTCTCCATGTGGAACAGAAACTGAATGAAGTAAAAGCTATCTGTGCCTAATCCCCTTGCAGATTTGCTCACGGAAGTAAATAATTCTGATTCACCACTTAAATATCAAGAAAGTGTATTGAAGCGCTTGCCAGCTCCTCTCCCTGGGGAAATGTAACACCGAGATAGGATTTTTGTTAAGCCTATTTAGTAGCTATCTAAAGGGTCATCTCTAATCACAATTAACTGAAAAAATAAGGATGTGAACAGATACGTGAGCCGATAAAGGAGTAAGAGGGTTCCTGTAAATCAGCCTTCATTTTGATTCCACTCATCTCTGAAATGAAATCAACACTTGATTTGAAAAGTGTCTCCAATAGATGCAATCAGTCCCTGTCTAGCTGGATATTTTGTTTTATATTGGAGAAAGGATGTCCAGGCTTCACAAATATAAACTCAATTAGTATCAATCCTAGAGGGGAGTTGAGTCCTGGAATCTCTTCTAGTGTTTTCCTCTTTTTGCCTAGACATGGAGTTATAACAGGTTCAAAAGGAATTCTGACTCAAGTCTTTGCATTATAAATTATTACAAAAACAGGCCATGGATGCTGGGAATGATAAATCATACATCTAATTTAAGTGTTGAGGAGGCTGATACAGGAGAACTGTGTCAAGTTTGAGGCCCATATGTGATATAAAGTGAGCTGTAAATTAGTTTGGACAAAATATTCAGATTCTATCCCCAAATATCTGAAAACCAAAGTAAAATACAAACTAAATCATAAAACTATAAACCATTTGTCTAAACTTTTGTGTAGACTGCATGAATGTTAATTGACTATCTAAAGGTAATTATCATTAATTGTAGATCATTTAAATTTGAGTGTCTGAGGCTTGTCTTTGAAATTGTTCATTTTCTTGAGTTTTAATAAGTTAAAAATTTAAAATATGAGGTTATTATTTTCAGATTTAAGAAGGTCCTTTGATAGTTGGTATTATTTTACTATTTAAAAGGTGTAGCTATAGACAATGAATCTACTCACTGCAATCTGACACATGAAGCAAAAGCTACTAATGAAGAAAAGAATATTGCTAGGCAGAGATAGGTCCTCATACAACTCCAACACTGTGAGAAAGAGCAGAATGATCAGATGGAAAGAACACATAGCATCTTCTTCCTCTGTAACTGAATGTGATAAACATGGTATACGGCAAGTACTATTCGGCGGTGAAACAATCAGGCTTCCTGAAATCCTGATGTAAGGTGTAGGACAAGTTACTCAACTCACCGATGCTTGATTTCTTCCCACAAGTTGGGAAACTTTTATCAGCCAATAAGAAACAAATCTTTACACATAGAGACACCTATATTTCTTAAATGTTAACTGACAGGTTAAATGATATGTGTTTTATGGACAAGTAGGAAGTATAACTATGATGCTCTGAGAGTCTCCTGTGAACTTCCGTGCTTTATCTGTTAGCTCTCATGAGGAATTTCTAGTAGCATTCATTCAATCATGGAAAGGTTTCCTAAAATTGCTGCATGTCAAGGATGTAGGGAAAAGCCCTCTTGGTTAAATGTAAAAAATTCCTGATAATGCTGCTGTTTTCACACCTCTGTCATTTATATAAAAATGTCAAACTAGGTAGAATTTGGTTTAAAAATATTTGTCATTCAACATTCGAGTCATGTTTTCTACCAGTTGCTCAAATCTAGGTCAGCACCATCCCACTCCACTCTAACAACTTTCATTGTGATTTCTGGACACATTGTCACTGCCTTTGTGTATGATTTTCTTTTCTGGGAGGGAAGAATATTTATCACTGATAGTATGGACAGAGAGACTCAGAAGACTATATAGACTTTGAAACTGTCTAAAACCTCCTGAAGAATTAAGTTTGATTTATGGTCAGTGGGGATGGGCGAAATGCGGCTCTGTGGGGCTGACTGTTGGGACAGTCAGGTGCCATGAAGGTGCGGTCTTCATCTGGTCTGCAGCCTAGGTTATGCACTCTTCAGTGCTCTCAATTTCCATCAGATGTCACAATTTTGTCAGATGTCATTTTCTATGATGGCACATATTTTGATTTCTGTAGGAATTAGGCTACCACTAAAATATACTGGTAGTATGCTTAAGATGAATTATTGCTTGACAGAATAGTCATTTCTAAAATGTTTTGTGGTCAAAATATTTGGTGATTGGTCTAAAGCCTAAAAAATTGTAATCATTTGGGTGTAGATTTTTTAATTGTGAGAATTGACTTGTTTCTTATATAAAAGAGAAGGAATAATGATAAAGATTTAAGGAAAAGAATAGAAAGTAAAGAAAATTTCTTGCCTGAGAACTTTGTCCTTTATCAATGATAACCTTGCTTAAAATTGTAAATATTCCAAGAACTAGAGAAAATTTGAGCTTTTAGTGACTTGACCTTCAACTTGCTAGCAGAGTATTACTGTTTACTAAACAGTAATAAACAGTTCATTAAATACTTGATAATTATTTTCAACTTTAATATACATACTTGAATACATTTAAAATGCAAATTTGTAATGCAATTACAGATTTTTATTGTAAAATTATTAAACTTACAAACATTATCACCCATTCAGAATTTTAGATAAGGATTTCCTTTTTTCAAGGAATAAATACTTGGTAATTATTCATAATAAAGCAATAGAAGAACAATCTTTTAGAAATTGTACCTGAATTTAACAGTAATGTGTTAAACAGCTATAAAACATGTTTTAAAATGATTAATAAATAAAAGAGGATCATGCATTTTATCCTTAAGGAGATATGCGGTAAGGAATAAGTATCTAATATGAAGAAAATTTAATTATAACGGTGAGGAAAGAGTTTGGCAGGATGAAAGCCCCATCAGGTACATACAACGTCAGGGTCTCAACATGCTTTTCTTCCATGCGCGGTTACGTGGTCTGGGTGAATTAGTTTATTTACTCTCTCATATGTCTTCATGATCCTGTTATAAAATTGCTACTGTGTGCATAAGGAAATTATATGAAAACCTGTGGGTTTATGAGCAGTCACGACTCTTGCTCCTGCTCTAATGCTCCCTGCTGGGCAGAGCACAGTCTTAGGACCGCTTGGTTCATTCTTGCTGTGCTACGCTGTAGAATACTGGATTCATGTGGGAGATAGCACTTGCACCCCACAGTCCTGTTTTCATTTTAAAGCAGAGCTTCCCCTGAATTGCAAATGCCCTCCCTACCATTTCTACCTTTCTCTCCCAGATTTGTCTTCTTTTACACTTCTCTGACTTATTCTAGGTCAACATCACTTTTGTTTCAAATCCATTTCTCTGTTTTTTTTTTTATTTTTCTTTTTAACTATCCAAGCCAGGGAAGAGCCTACAGAGGCTTGAGTAAGGAAGACTCTACCCAAACCACACTGACTAAGATGACCAAGTGATGGTTAACTGACTGCCATGGTGCATTTGTTACACGAGAGCAGCACAGTATGAGATTTGAAAGAATTGTGCCCTAAAATCCTGCTGATGACTCTTAGCAAAGATTTCTAAGTTACTTCTCTTCACTTGTGAAAATCAGCAAAAGCAGCTTCATTTCTGGCCTCCTGAAAGTTCTCTGATTGTAGTGAAGAGTTAGATGAAATTGTCAGTGTGCCCTTCACTACATGAATGCTTTTGCTTCATTATTAAGAGACAATAATCAGAGGCACACAAATGGAAAATAAATAGTGAGGACAAAAATAATAGATCCTAATGTATTTTTGTCCTAAATTAGTTTTGTTCAATATCAATATAAAATAATATTACCTAATTTATTATATATGAGGCCTGCTGCAGGGTAGCGAGAGAATTTATTTGTATTCTTCCTGGTCTCTTTTTTAATTTTGAAGTTAAACCCTAAAAACATATTGATAACTTTGCCTGTATTTAACACCAAGGGATAATTTATTGAATTTACAGTTAATGTAAGTCAGCTCATGGTAGTCTAGTTTAGTAATTGTACAGTGTAGGGGCTGTTGTTTTCTCTCTGAATTTTCACCAATTAAGGATCATTCTCATTAATTCTAAAATGAAATCCCTGTACTGTCCACCGAATCAGTTTATCTTTAATTTGTATATTGTATTTTCATTTTAAGGGAATAAATTTCTGGTCAAATTTTGGAGTGAGTGCATTTTATTGCTATGTGAACACGTCATTGAATATAATAAATATAATCTAGGAAACCTAACATTGTCTTTTGTTTCTAACTATCAAATTATTCTAGTATGGCATTTAGTCATTAGTTAATGACTTCTAGAGTTCACCTTTTGGGTATCTTAGGAAATTTTTACAGCAGGACTATGAAGCTGACTTTCATTATGAGTTTCAAACGGTAGGAGTGAAACTGAGTCCAGGTAAATGGTTTTAACACATAAGTCAGTATTATAATTTAAGGCTGATTTTCACATTTTCCCACTTTTTATTTGTATTATAGAAAGAAATCTCTCTTCCCTTATCTTGTTTATGACATTAGTCACCCTAAAAGCTATTTATATCATTTTAATTGTGTGCATATGTTTGTGGGGGTGTTGTATATGCACGAGATGCAAGTGTTTATAGGTCAAAGGCATTAGATCCTTTTGGAACTGGAGTTACAGGTGATTGTGAGGCACACTTTGTGGTTGACGGGAAACAAACTTAGATCCTTTGTAAGAACATGCCCTTGACTGCGGCGCCATCTCTCCAGCTCACATGCTTCCCCTTTTCAGGATGTGGTAATAATTTTTTTTTAAATTAGAAACAGGAATGAACACATAAACCAATAATATTACAACTATTTTATTGAGTTTATATTTTAGTGATGAAGTTGTTAGAGATTTGTGAGGACTTTGAAAGGGTCGTGTATTCTTCTGACTTTATCAACATGATAAAATATTGAAAGTCATAATTTAAGAGCATCATTCAGTCATGGTGGGCCAAGCTTAGTTCTGCTGCAGAGTCCAGGTCTGGGATGAGGACAACTGCATCCCATGGGGTGAAATTCAGAGGACAGTCAATCAAAACCGGATGATTAGATGCCATCAGGACACAAGGGAGAACCAAGAGTCAAAACTTCCTGACCTTGTGTATGCTTTGTACCCTGCCATGTCAATGCCAATATTTTATCCATGTAGAGTACTCTTCAGAAGGATTTAAAAAATTGACAGAGGTGGAAAGTTGCATTTCATGAGAAAGGGAAAAACCAACACTTTTATTACAGTTATCTGAATGGAGATACTGCTGAAGACCCTGTAAGCTATTGGAGAGAAAGATCATATATATAGCATATATTGTATGCTAAGTATATTTATATTATAATACACGCACACACACATATATATACTGAATCATAACATACATAAACACACAAATACACATGTGAGGGAATTTATTTTGTTTAATATGAGTTGTTATATGTTAATTTTTAGGCAACCATGTAAAATACACAGGACAGACCAATAACAAGTTTGCTTTAGTAACTACACTACTGACTTTTATAGTAACATGAAACATGTTATTGACTTGAGGCGGAAAGAAATCTGGAAGTGATGTGTCTGTTTTTCTTATTATACCTTCCCACGATATATTGTTTTTGATGTGAAAAACTTAGATATTTCTGAATATACAGAATGAGCTCCAAGAGGGCTACATACTCATCTTATTTATTACATTTTTCTTTTTTGCTTTAATTTTTTTATTACTTTTATTTTTTATTTGTGTGGGTGAGATGACATGTGCAAGTCCATGAATATGTGTGCATGCATTAATGGAAACATGACACACGCTTGGAGCTTAAGGAACAACTTAGCACATAGTAATGGATTGTCTCCTGTCATTTGGGTCCCAGGGATTGAAATCTAATCATCATGTAGGGCGGTAAGCGTATTTGCTCTGTGACCTAGAAGACCAAAAGAGGCTAGTTCCATAGGGATAGCTAGGAATCCCTAGGTGGTTCAGGCAAAATGTTAATTTCTGTTTGTTTGATGCTCAGGTTCCTTTCTTGAGCCGCTCAGATTCTCTGTGTAACCGCCTGGCGTTATCATGTATTCTACAGGAGTAAATTATCGACGTTTCTGGAGGCCAATTAAGCTTTCTAAATCAACAATGTACCATTTAGCAAATTACCTCTTCACCACACTTAAAGGCTCCCCAGTAACCTAAAGGAGTTAATGTACCACCAAACCGTGGGTAATTTATTCCTCCTTTGCTGGTAAATCAGACAGCTGAATGCATTAATGGGAGCTGTTGCGGACTATCACTGTGGAGCACTAATTCACCACCTAAGCCACGTAGATTAGGAAGGTCCTGATCAGCATGGAAGGGGTGAAGGGGGTTGTATGCAGTGCTGTTACCTGGATTTGTCAGAACAGTCTCAGTGGCATCCCTAAAGGTCATCAGTGCACACCACCTGTACATGTAGAAGCATAGGTAAGTCAACAATCTGTGGTCTCAAAGGAATATCTGGTTGTAGATTTACATTCAAGTGTTCATTTTGAAATAATTAGCACCCATATTCTTCACGCAGTGGCAATTGGTTATTAATGTCTTGACCATATTTGTAAAATGCAATAATTTATTCTTTCTGAATTAAAAAATATTCTATGTAGATAATTGTATTAAATGTAATCCTTTTGGTTATAACCTTTTAAAAATAAACTTATTTAAAAATGTAGTGATTCAGGCCTACCTTTTATTATTTACTATTATTTTTTCTTCATATTGCTATTCTACCAGAAGAATCTGGAAATCCAACCAGAAAAATGATTTTCAAGTATTTTCCTTTTAACCATGTCCCTTATTTTTTAAAAATAAACATAATATCCGATATCTGACGAATTTTAGAACACAGTCAGAATTACAGAGCAATGCTGAAAATGTACTTGCTTTGTGGCACAAAGGCCTTTTTTCAACTATGAAATTTCTTTGGACTCTTCCCATTTCACTCTGATCTGAAGCTCTTTTGGAAGAGGATAAGGAGAAATAAGGTATAATCACAGAAAAAGAAATTAATTGAGTTCTAGAAACAATCACTTTTCAAACTTTTTTTTTCTTCTCGAAACAGGGTTTCTCTGTGTAGCTTTGGAGCCTATCCTGGCATTCTCTCTGTAGACCAGGCTGGCCTTGAACTCACAGAGATCCACCTGCCTCTGCTTCCCTAGTGCTAGGATGAAAGGTGTGCACCATCATGCCTGATACTTTTACCAGTTTATAAAGCTTTGAACAGGGTGTTTTTCATGCTAAAAAAACAAAATTGCAAATCCCATAGATTTGTCCTTTCATATTCTGCCCCAGAATGTTTGAATAGGAGCTTCAGTTTAGTATTTTCAGCTAAGCCAATTACTATCCCTCTACATGTAGAGCAAGGCTGCATTTTAAGAGGCTGAGCCTTAGGAGCAACATGGCACTCAGATTAAAAAAAATACTAAGTGTAAACCTTAGAGGATATCATACTTATTACTGTTGAATGTGTATTTTGCACACTTGGACCATAAAAATGATATGGAAATTAAAAAACTAGTTGGCACATGATGAATTACTTAGCATATCTTTTTGTAAAGAATGAAAATTTCCTGGCTGGCAAAGAAGGATTTGTGATCTGTTTCACAGTATTTAGAACAAGGCGATCTTTTATAAATGCTGTCCTTGTATTTATGGAATGATTATGAGATGCAGCTGCAGGTTTTAATGGCTTTTCATAAAATATGCTATAAGATGCATTAGTAGTAAATGTCTAACTGATGAGAACCAAGATATTTTAAAACATCATTAGACATACATATTGGTTTGTTAAACGAATATGTGTTCCTGTAATATTAGTGGCTTTGTAATTTTCTATGGTATTTTGAAGAAAATTTTAAGTCAAATAAATTTTAGTGATTCAGATTAGTACAGAGATGAAATTTGCTAAAAACAATATAGTTTAAGATATACAAATGATAAAGGGTTGAAGCAGTCAAATTTAAATAGTATGTAGAATTGTCAAATAATTTTCACACTTAATACACCAAAAAATAACATTTCAGTAGCTTTTGATTAATTAGTCTTTCCTTAAGAAAATAGATATACTAAATAGGAGAAAATAACTTATAAAAAGGCTCTGTTCAACAGTTGTCTTGCTTAGTTTACAACTCTTGCTTTCAACATCAAGTGGCCAGAATACTGATGAGATGGCAAGTACAGTTTATCATTCTGAGACTTCTTTCTGTTAGTTATTTGTAACTGAGTAAAACCTAAGGTTTGTTACCAACTTGAAGATTAGAGTGTAATGAAGTCTAGCAAAATCAAGATGCCATTACAAGACAGAGTTAGCTATGTGCTTATTGTTTGTAATATCCAGTTGACCATTCAAAGGTATTAGTTTGTTATGATTTTAAACAGAGCCATTTACTTCATGATTATATTTGAAGATTGGCGAGAGAAAGTTACCTATGGACATGTGATTTTAACTCCAGCATGGAAAAGGAAAATGAGTAAAGGGCAGGAAGAGAAGCAGGGCAGGGTTCAAGTTTTACTAAGGCATATAAATTTTGCATTTAGATAATGACTGTGTTTTATTTTTTGACATCATTGTGAACTTTAAGGGAACTGTAAAAATAGTTTCTTGTGGGACCCCATTCATCATGCCCTGATGTAATATCTATCAGAATTACAGTTTGGGGTTAAACCTAGGTATTGATAGTTGTGCAATACAGTAAAATAGGATATAGCCATTCTTTGTGTCTCACCATTGTTCACCTCAACTCATTTGTAACTGTATGTGTTTCTGTATAATTTACTCCACACTGAATTCTCTAGAACCATCTTCATAGACAAGATACACAGAGATTTACCCATGCAGAAATTTTCTGTTTATAGTGTGACTCAGTCCACACCTCTATGTTCTATCTCTGTAATTTTGTTACTTTGAGATGACTATATTAATGGAAAAGTTTCGTATTTAATATTCCATTTTTACTGAGGCACAGGAATTTGCACATGTAATTAGTTGTAATTTGCTTATACTTTAGTAACTGAGAACCTTCCAATATACGGATTTGCTAGTTTGTTTGCCCGTTTACTAGGTGAGGGACATTTGCCCTGCTTTTAGTCTGAGGTTAATACCTATAGAGGTGTTAAACACATCCATGTAGGATGGTATATTATACAGTAGCATAACTAAAAGTCTTTCTCTCTTTCTGTCTCTCTAACTACTATCCATAATTTCCAAGATGTTAACAATGTATGTTGAGCAGATCAGCAGTGTACTTAGAGCAGCATCAATTTTGAGGCAGTTATGTTCCAGTATGTTCCACTATGCCATACTAAAAATGACTGAAGAACTAAAGCATAGCTTTTCATCAGGTGTTGTTCTATTTCTCTTATGAGGATTGACTCAAAGTCTCACACTTGCCAAGTAAGATCTCCACCTTTGACCCCAACCCATACTCTCGCCAATAGAAAATTTGTAGTAGTATTACACCTGATAGAGGTGTATATCCCACAGAAAAGGAACTCTCAAACAACAAAAATAACAAAAAGATCAACCAAATTAAAATTATATAAAAGATATGTTAAAATAACACAAAGAAGATATCATAGATAAGCACATGAGACTGTTTTTCTGTATCATTAAATAATTAAAAATAATTAGAATTGAACACTAAAATAGTAAATACTAATGCAACTAAAATATTTACTGAAATAAATAAGTAAGTGGAAAATGAAAATGGTCAAATTACAAAGCACTGACACCCCGATTGCTGGAGAGGTTGTACAGAAATAGAAGCTGTTCTTCAAAGCTGGTATGAAGATTCAGTAGCAGAGCCCCTATCCTAAGACTGTTTGGAAGTTTCTTCTAAGTCTAAACATATGTTTACTAAAGATCCAGAAATCATACTGCATGTACCCTAATGAAAACATTTATCTACACACCAAATTTGCACACGAATAGCTATAGTGAGTTTATTCATAAATACTAAAATTGGGCCAACCAATATATCCTCAAGCAGGTAAATACCTCCACATACTATAGTGCAGACAGACAACCTGCATCATGTGACATGAAAAAGTGCACATCTGTGTTTATATCCACAGACTGGTGCAGCTCTTTACCTTTGACAGTAAAGTTTCTCAGTGTCGTGGGCAATGCTTATTGTAGAGGAACATTCTGTTCATTGTGGAAAATAAAGAACTGTGAATACTTAGCTTTAACTGTGATATCTATATCAACTCCTCCAGCTTCACAGCTCAGGGAACACTGAGTAAGTGGGGCCGAAAGAACAGTGAGTAAGAGCTGGAGGAGACGTAGGAAGACTTTTCTTTCCTCACTGCCAGTGCCAAGTAACTGACACAGAGACTTAATGTTAATTTTAGCTGCTTGTCAATAGCTCAGGGTTATTACTAATTTAGCTCTTACAGGTTGAACTAAACCATTTCTGTTAATCTACAGTCTGTCACATGGAGTTACCTCTCTTTCATCTTGCACCTACTGTTTCCTCTCTGCATCTTGATGGCAACTCCTCTGACTCTGCCGTTCTTCTTCCCAGTCTCCTTAGTCTGGTTCTCCTGCCTAACCTTATCTTGTCCAGCCATTGGCCAGTCAGCTTCTTTATTAAGCCAATCACAGTATAATTTCCACAGTATAGGAATATTTCACAAGGAGTACTGTGCAATGCTGTCATCCTAATATCACATGTCTATTTAACACATGAACCGATAGCCACAGAGATTACCTACCCAAGACCTGCATAAGATCCAGCATGCCAAAAATTCCAAACACGGAGGAGGGATGGACTCCCAAAGCCATGTCCACAGCTGAGAAGCTATTGACAGCTGATGACTGGTGTGTGAAGGAGTATAGTCACTGGAAGGTCATCGATGCTCTACTGGATGGCCACATGTCCATTGGCTTGGCAAAAGGGGGGATGATAATACAGAGTATAGAGACTTTTGAGAGTAGTGACACCAATTTATGGAACTGTGATTATAGATACACATTTTCATACATTGACTAAGCCTATAAAATATGCAATAGTAAGAACAAACCCTAGAAATCTGCATCAATTGTCACAAACAGTTATGCATTTTGATGGCAGATGTCTATCACAGGAGGTCTGTGATAGGCACAGGACACTTATGAGAACTTTGTATTTTCTGATCAACTTTCTGTTAATGTAAACTACTCAGTTGGTGGAGTGACTGCCTAGCATGCACAGATCCTGCATTCAACCCTAGCACCAAACATTGCTATTATTCTGTATACTTGCAATACTATCACTTAGCAAGCAGTAGCAAGAAGATCAGGAGTTCAAGAGACTCTTGGGATACACGATACCCTATATCAAAAAACAGTCTTTAAAATTTTCAAAACTAGAGGATTCCAATATATTTAAAAATTAAGAAACATTTTACCTGTATAATGACAAAATATTTTACATAGAACAATAATAAATACTTGATGTAGGAGGGTTATCTGTCTATGTGTTACTTTCATTGGTTATTAAAGAAACTGCCTTGGCC